>VXCM01001812.1:42672-71102 GCA_014773175.1 Lucifuga dentata
TCTCTCTCTCTCTCTCTCTCTCTCTCTCTCTCTCTCTCTCTCTCTCTCTCTAAGATACATTCTTGTTTTAGCTGACAGCATGGCCAAACCTTTCTTTTGTTCATTAGTGGTATGGAATTACTGAGCAGAGTTCTCTCTCTCTCTCTCTCCATCCATGCAGTAATGTTGGTGTGTTTGCTGGCGGGGCTGCCAGCAGAGCTTCAGACTTATCTTCTTGTTATTTCTTCCTCCCTGTGTCTGCTCCCTTTATCTGCTCCTCACCCTGCTGTTTTGTCTCCACAGTCACTGTATCCATCAAATTCTAGAAAGTGTGTGTTACACCCACCAACATGACATAGCGCACAGAGACCTCAAGGTGTGTGTGTTTGTGCGTGTGTCTGAGCGCGTGTATGTGTCTCACCGTGTTGCATTGCACTGCATCCTCTGTAAAAGGGCGGGTCCTCCCGTGCTTATTTTTTAATTTTTTTTATTTTTTGGGGTTTTGCTTGTTTGCCTGTGCCTGCTGTCCGTCCCTTCCTGTGTCGCCTTTTTGGGACTCTTGTTGCACTATTTTAGATCTGAACTAGAATTGTAATTTCCAGTGGGTGCTGGCAGAGAGAACACCATGCTGAGAGAGAGAGAGAGAGAGAGTGTGAGTACGAGAGAGAAGTGTGTGTGAGAGTGTGTGAAAGAGAAGTTTGATGGAGTAACGGTAATTATTGTCTAACTCTCTGATACTCCTCCTGAATAAATGACAGGAGAGTTTAGAGCTGCAGCACCTTCATTTATTCACGTTTGGCCTTTTATGAAAACAGAAAACAACAAAATGCAGATTTCTGCCTCTGTAGGTTCTACTGTTCATAAGTACTGTAAGTACTGTTAACTGTGTACATTTACTCAAGTACAGTTTTGAGGTACTAGAACTTTAATGGGATATTTCCATTTTGGGAGGCTTTGTGCCTCAATGTGGTATTTCTTACTCACATACTTACCTTTAGTTACTAGTTACTAGTAACTATGCAGGCTCTAAGTTTAAAGTCAATATAAGCTCATAAAATATCATTAAAGGACTATACCACCCATTTTGCATGTTTGAGCTTAAAATATTCAGTTTTCATACGTTACGTTACTGACAATCGTTTCCCAAGGATAAAACTGATATTTTGCAAAATCTCTTAATCTTTCAAAATCAAATATTCAAGTGATACACCCACCTNGTAGCCTTATGAAGTCATGGTCCTTTAAATTTTTCCATAAACACAGGTCTTCTTTTGGGACTATATGCTTATTTTCTCTGGCAGAGACATACATTCACTCTGCACTTTTTATTGCGTTTAATGCTAAAATTATGCAACTTCTAAAAAAAACCCTGAATATACATGTTGTTCACTATGATGGATTACCTGTCCCAAGAATGTTTCAAGTATCAACAATTTGATTTTAATAGCGTACCAATATCAACTGAAACCAATGGCGGTCTGGAAGGTAGGAAAAACATTTTTAATTCACCGTTCCAGTAGTATGCTTTTGGAAATGATTGTCAGTAACGTTACGTGTATGAAAATTGAATATATTAGGCTCAAACATGCAAAATGGGTGGTATGGTCCTTTAATATCTTTAATTCCTTCCTTCTGTCTTTACCATCTTTCCTTCCTATTTTCCTTCTTTCTTTCCCTCTTATGTCCTTCCTTGTCATCTTCTCTTCCCTTCTCTTGCTTGCTCACTTTGTCCTTCCTTATTTCTTTCCTTCTGTCAGACATTTCTTTGTTTATTATTTAATCCCTTCTGTCTTCCCTTTCCTTCTCCAAGTTATCTGAAAGCATGGAAATCCCCAAAATTGGAGATTCAAGGATTTTATTTATGGGTGAAAAACTTTACATCTTCAAGTTTGAGTACTTGAATGAAGAACATTTACATGTAATAGAATATTTCTCCATTGTAGTATCGAGGTGTTAATTACTTCTTCCTCCACTGTTTATGCCAGAATGTACGTGTGTTTGTGCAAATGTGTGCAGTATGAGAGTTGCATAAAATGCTGTTTTCAGTGTGTGACTGTCTGACTGACTGAGTGGCATACTGAGATGTTGCTGCCTTTGCATGTACATCTGGCAGTCGGGGAGGTGGGGTGGGNGGGGGGTTGTTCAGACTAACCTGCTCCCCCTGCTGTTTGCATGCAGTCATTGCATCCAGCAGATTCTGGAAGCCGTGCTCCACTGCCATCAGATGGGGGTGGTACACAGAGACCTCAAGGTGAGTCACCTGCAGGGGTTTGTGTATGTGTGTGTGCGTGTATGTGTTGTTGGGTGATTCATCGTTATGTAGGTATGTGTCTGACTATATTTTGCTGGTAAGTGCAATGAGGGCTATTTAAAGGGTGACTATATTGCAGAATATTGGCATGTCTGTGCATGTCTATGTGCCTAATGTATAAATGCATGAGTGTGTGAGCCTTTTTTGTATGTGCATATGCAATTCTATGTTAATAGGTCGATGTATGTGCATGATTTTGCTGTATTTGTTAATTTTATGACATGGATGTCTTACAAGAAAGTTGAACTGAATTGATGTCCTTTGAATTACTTCAAGAGTAGGGATAACGTAATACATCTAATAATATGACATTTCTGTGTCATAAAACCTTAAAGGGCATTTATTCTGTTTTTTGCTGTGTTCCCTCGATTTTATAGTGTAATAGTTTAGTATGTGTTGAACTGTCAACACATACTAAACTATGAGATGAACTTGAGGTTGGTGCCTGCAGAAGTGCAACCAGTTAGACAAACCCATCGGTCCTGAACCTTCATTTCTGATACATTTGGTCAAATCCATCATCAAATCCATCAGTCTGTGGATGTTGCCAGCTCAGGCCTGACACAGCTGGCCAATCAGAGCAGAGCAGGCTTTTTGGAAGGGGATATAAAAGAGAATATACTTACTTGGCTTGTTTTCACTCTGTGTGTACAGCAGTGCTGCAGGAAGGGACAGTAGAAGTGGGTCAGTGTGATTTGTGCACATTCAAGTATTGCACAGCTTTTAAAAAATGAAATTAAGAGCATGGAAGAGCATGCATATGACTCTGTGTTCTCTTTAAAATAATATTAATAACCTTATCCAAATTTATAAAGGTGTTTTGAGCTTATTAATAACATGAAAAAATCTGCTTCTCTTTGAATTACCTGTGTTTATTTGGGGATTTTTGTGGAAAGTCTAAAAATAAACTACACAAATTAATGCAGGATGATGGATAAATGCAAAAAAAAAAAAAGAAAAAAGTGAGCCATTTATTTTGATTTCAGCAAGGAAAACCATCTTATTTGTGTCGTGTTCATACTATGAAACAAAAATAACCCATACACTGACCTCAGTTCCTGTCACACTGTTGCAGTTTAACCTTTAGAAACATATTAAAGGTTTCACACTCAGAGACCAAACAGGGACGATCTGAGGTGTGATGATTTCCCAAGACATGATTTACAGAGGAAAATCTGCTGTTTTTTTCTCATTAGTTTTTCATCAAACAAGGCTAAAACATACAGACCAGTACCATCATCTTTATTAGTTTACAGATCTGGAGAACAATGACATTTAGTATTTGAAAGATCAATATTTCCCCCTCAGTGTGCAGCAGTTAATATCATATCTACCATAAAAGCCAGAGAATTAACAGCAAAAAACATGCATTTTCTTTCACTCCTTACTGATTTATCTCTGTTGCAGTAATTGTCATTCTTCTATGCTTTGATTCATCTTCCCAATCCTCCCCTTATATATTACACAGTGATGAGGGAAGGAAAAGAGATAAGCCATGATAACATGATCATGGCTTATCTCTTTTCCTTTTTTCTTCGCCTTCAAATATCTCTTCCCTCTTACCTTTTCTCTACCTCTCTATTCCTTCTTTATAGCCTGTCACTCAATTTCTGTCTGGCTTCAGAGTTAAAGCAACCTGACCTCAGACACGAAGATAAAATGTCATCTCGCACTTTGCAGGATCCATTTCTTCTTGATAAAATAACTCTTCATTTTCTCAATTTTACAAGGAACTAAAGAGACATTATTTCAATTATTTGAATTATTTTAAGTTATCACTCCTAATAATCTATAATAAAGGAACAATATCCTGTAACATTGAAAATGAAGGGAAATGAAATAGTAGAATTCCAAACTATAAAGCCATATTGATTTTGAGATTAACCAGGATGATAACCAGCAGAACTTCCAGGTGCTTCTGTTCACTTCCTTTTTTCCTTTTTCTTGTTTTCCTTTTTTCCCACTTATTTTTCTTTTACTCTCTTTTTCTTTTTTTTAATTTATTTTTTCTTTTTTTTTCTTTTTTAAAATCTTTCCTTCCTTTTTTCTGTTTCGTTTTTGTTTTTGTGTTTTTGGTTTTCTTTTTTCTTCTTTTTCTGTTTTCCTTTTTTATTTTTATTTTTTTAAAAATAGTTTTCCTTTTTCCCTTTTTTCTTTTGTTTTCTTTTTTCCTTTTTTCCCTGTCTTTTTTCTTTTTTCCTTTTTCTTTTTTCTGTTTGTTTCTTTTTTCTTATTTTCCTTTTCTTTGTTTTTTCTTTTTTCCTGTTTTTCTTTTTGATTTTTTCTTTTGTTTCGTTTTTCCTTTTTTCTTTTTTTTAAACTTTTGTTTCTTTTTTTCCTTTTGTTTTTTCTTCTTTTCTATTTGCTTCCATGTGTCAATATGGAGAGCCACAGTCTATGTTAGCATAATCACTTTCGACAATAAGTGTTTGATGCATCAAATTCTAGTGCAGATTTGTCTGAGGCAGATAAACACGTTTACCTGAGTCTAATTTGATCAGTGTCAGACTGAAAAAAAAAAAGCTGTAAAAAGTTGTGTTTGGTCTCTCAAGTAAACAAATGGCAAAAAATAAAAATGGGTTATACAGATTTTTTAAGGCCCATCTGTGTGTTTCAGCTTATTTGTGTCCCTGTGTGTATTAGAATATGTATGAGTTGCTGTGAATGTGTGCTGCTATTCTTAGTCCTCTGATCTGGGTTTTAACTGGTTGCATCTTTGTGGTGTGTCACAGTTTTTCTATTGTCTCATTTTTCCCTTTTAAACTGATATGAAACCTATAAATAGGTGAAGATGGCCTTTTCTCCTGTGTGATAACTGCTTTGAAAACAATCCATAACATGATAACCTATGAAAAGAAAGCTTTTTTAGCTTGTGCCATTATCAGGTACACTGAGAACTCCCACGATGTTACAGGTGTTATGTTACATAATAATTTGATTGTGTTTGTGTTACGCATGCAGCCAGAGAACCTGCTGCTGGCCAGCAAGTGTAAGAATGCAGCAGTGAAGCTGGCTGACTTTGGGCTGGCAATTGAGGTTCAAGGAGACCAGCAGGCTTGGTTTGGTAAGTTGAACACTGTGCACACTAAAGACTGACTGATATGGACCTTCATCAAAAAACTTACCTGGGTTCTGTCTCCATCTTAGAGTTTTGGGTTTCAAAAAGCATCTTTAAGGACCATACCAGCCACTTTGCATGTTTGAGATCTGATGTAGCTATAAAAACATAATCTCTGTTTGTCTGTCTGTGGCATCATTATCTCTAGAACCCAGCACTGTATGAAGTTGAAATTCAGCAGGTTCATTGATCAGGACCCAAGGACGTGCAGTGTCATATGTAAAGTTGTTTGGATGAGCGGTTCTCGAATTGAGCTGTGCCAGTAAAAAGTAGTCTTCCGCATGGCAAGATATGCTCTGGGCGCAGCAGCATATGCTCCGCTCCATGGGCACTTAGGGCAGGCTGTGGCACACACCATAAAGTCTGGACCAGTCTGAACAGGCATGTTTTCAGAGGGCATAGCACTAGTATATTCAATTTTCATACATGTTATGTTATTGACAACCATTTCCCAAAGGATAAAACTGTATTTCAGCTTTCCTGATATTTTGCAAAATCTCTTAAGCTTTCAAAATCAAATATTCAAGCGATACACCCACCTTAAAAATTGATGTTTTGCTTGATAATAGCTGCGCAAACTTATGAAGTCACAGTCTTTTAGATTTTTCCATAAACACAGGTCTTCTTTTGGGACTACATTCCCCGGTGGAGATATACATTCACTCCACGCTTTTTATTGCGCTTAACCATGAAAATTATGTAACTTCTAGAAAAACCTGAATACATGTCTTGTTCATGATGATGGATTACCTATCCCAAGAACATTTCAAGTATCAATAAGTTGATTTTAATAGCATACCAGAATGAACTGAAACCAATAGTGGTCTGGAAGGTAGGAAAAACATTTTTTTAAGTCACTGTTCCAGTAGTATGCTTTGGGAAATAATTGTCAGTAACATTACCTGTATGAAAATTAAATATATTAGGCTCAAACATGCAAATAGATGGTCCCTTAACTTGGAATCACTCTTAGGAAGCTTAACAAGTGCCTCCTCCACGTCAATAGAAGGCATTTAAAGAACATTTTAAGAAGCCTCAAAATTTAGTTGAGTGAAGTCTACAACATCTGCCCATCTGTCGGCATTCTCCTGCTCTTCCTGCTCTCAGTCATGACAGAGAACAGCTGCTGCAGCTGATTCCTGCACTGCATGCACGCTATCACCTTATCCTTTTTGTCAGCATGCCATCCAATGTGGTAAACAAGAATGGGGTTTCTGTCTCTGTTTCCTCTAATATTAATCTTATAGTTATAGTTTCCTTAATTTATTTTGACTTCGTTTGACCTATTAACAGTATGTAAGTCTATCATAAAAACTGCAGCAAGCTGGGTTCTTTGAATGCAAATTCCATTTCCATAATGCTGTCATGTGATGATTTTCATCGTTTCAAATATTCTTTTGTATTGTTTCACATATACTTAGCATTTTATGTAGATTTGGTATAGGTTTTTGGACCGTTCATTTAATATCCATTTGTCAACATTTTCAGCACCATGGACAGCGATATGAAGCTAATCGAAAATGCTGGTTTGAAAGATACATATAACACTTGAAGAATGTTCACAGAATCACAATTAGAAAGCATCCTTAACTTCCCTGTTTGAGAACTATTGGGAAACTGGACTAATCTATTTGTTTTCTGCAGGCTTTGCAGGGACCCCTGGGTATTTGTCCCCAGAGGTGTTGAGGAAGGAGGCATATGGTAAACCTGTAGACATCTGGGCATGTGGTAAGCTCTTTGTCTGTGTATCTCTTTGGGATTCCCTTTGCTTTCCTTCTTATTACTTAATCAAAGGTTGTGTGTGTGTGTGTGTGTGTGTGTGTGTGTGTGTAGGTGTGATTCTTTACATTCTTTTGGTTGGATACCCTCCATTCTGGGATGAGGACCAACACAAACTCTACCAGCAGATCAAAGCAGGAGCTTATGATGTGAGCCTGCATCTGTTTCTGTCTTTCACCTTTTCACATTTTACATCAAACAATGTGGTACTCGTGCACTTTGTCCATATTCACAATGGCACTAAACATTGTCTTGGTGGGTGTGCATGCATGTATGTGTGTTTGTGTGTGTGTTTGCTTTAGTTTCCCTCCCCAGAGTGGGACACTGTGACTCCGGAGGCTAAAAATCTGATCAACCAGATGCTGACTATCAACCCAGCCAAGAGAATCACTGCCCAGGAGGCTCTGAAACACCCCTGGGTCTGCGTAAGTAACATATACAGAACATATATATGTTCAAATACATGTGCACATACATATACATATTCATATACATAATGTGCATATACATATACATATTCATATACATAATGTGCATATACATATACAGTATATTCATGTACATATACATATATATGTACATGAATATACTGTATATATATATGTATGTGTGTGTGTGTGTGTGTGTGTGTGTGTGTACATACACTGTACATAAACGTGCATATACATATACATATACATATACATATACATATACATATACATATATACATGTGCATATACAAATAAATATACATCTATACATATACATATAAAACCTGTTTCCTGATTTAAAAAAGCAGAATTTCGCTGTTTGTCTGGCAGTGTCTGATAGACCAACAGTTTGCAGTTTCATTTGCAGCATACCTAACAGTACATTGGTGGACAACCGTCAAAAGCTGCCAAAAATCAGCTCCATCTGTTCTGCAAATATGATATCTATGTTTAGATACTTGGTCAGTTTTTATTTTTGAACGGTTTGTTCCACATTATGGCAAAAGACCAACTGATCACAGCAGTACATGACAGGCTGGTCTCTCTGTTTATCATCAACAAAGCGATATCAGGACAGCCAGTTACAAGCATCCCATGAAACTCTGATAAGTGCAGAGTTTCTTCAGGAGTTTATCTGAGATGGCAGTGTTCTATGAGGGGAGAGTGGAAAAAGCATTTGTTTGCGGAAAACTTTAACTTTTTTCTGACATTGTGACAAAGCAATGCAACCAGGGTTTTTAGGAATGGCATAGAAAAAACCCTCTGATAACCCCAGTAACTATATCATTGTGTTTGGGCATTCTTCACATACAACTATAATGAGTATAATAAGCTCTAATCTGATGAATTCATAACGGCAATTAATTGATAATCAATTAAAGCTAATACCCCAACTTTAAACTGGTTTTCATCCAAATTTTCAGTGTAAATTTTTGTGAATTGTGATTATGCATCAGAGTTTTTTGAAGTAAAACTACTGTTTGCGTGACTTTTTTAAACCAGTCTGGATTTTTGTACTACTTTTAAAAAGACTTTCACTTTTATTTTAATATTGTAACTTAATACTGATAAATTCCTAAATCCTAGTGTTTTTTTTTTTTTTTNTTTTTTTTTTTTTTTTCTGAGAAATGAAAAATGCTGTGAAGTAAGCCAGGTTAAATTTATTTGAGTTTCGGGGCGTATTGGGTGACACGGGGGGAAAACCTCTCCCCCTCCACTGCAGAAACTCGCTTCAGGACTTTGGCTTCCATACCAACAATAGGCTGTGTTCATGGGTAGAAAGCTGACCAAGTCCTCACAGCAACTTCTTAATAGTTGACTGGGACGTCTGCATGGAGAGGAGCAGGTCAGAACTGTGGCATGTAAAACAAGGAGGGTAGAGACGCCATGTCTAACAGGTAACATGGATGCTCTGCACTCTCCACAGTAGAACTACAGAAACAAGAGGTGGAAGAGCACAGGAAGTTTGGGCATTCCAAAAAGGGTGAAAACACTAACAATTGCATAAAGAAATATTCGTCATGTCACCAATAGACATATAAATCTTAAGGGAAGCGAGTCTTTCCAGCAGCTCCTGCCCACATTAACGTGTTACTGTTAAGAGTTCCTAATGTCGTATTTTAAGCATTTCTTTGTCTTTGTCTTCACAGCAACGCTCAACAGTGGCCTCTATGATGCACAGACAGGAGACAGTCGAGTGCCTGAAGAAGTTTAACGCCAGAAGGAAACTCAAGGTGTGAATATATTTGATTGATCCAAATAATCTGCCAGTTAAAAAGGAAATCATTGTAGTTTTGGACCCACTCCAGTGTGTAACACTGTGTGTCAAATCAGATCCTCCATCTGCATCTTCCTCCTGTTCAGCCTGGTAAAGCTACTGACTAGTATGAATAATTAACTAGTATGAGTGACTAATGAGTGACTAATATGAATAATTAACAGGATAAAGTTAGCTAACCTACCTCCACATGCAGGTTTGATGCTAAGTTCTGATAAGCCGCTAACTCCACGTTTTTCAGCTAGTAAAGTTTGCAGTGCATGCTGTAGCTGTGCTTTTATCTTTATAAAGCTAAACTGCTTGTTTAAATAAGGCCAGGGATTGTTTTCTTCTGATTGTCAGTTTTCTGGTTCTCTGAGCTTGTTCTCTCCTTAGCATCGTGTTTATGGCTTTATTTTATTGCAGCCGCTGCATTTTTTTTTTTTTTTTTTTNTTTTTTTTTTTTTTTTTTCACCCTGTAACAAATTACTGAAGTATAATACCTGTAATTAAAATTACTTAAGTAAAAGTTACTCAAAAAAGTACAAGAAAAAAATGACTTTGTTACAGTAATGAGAGTACATGTAATTTGTTACTTTCCACCCCTGATCTGTAAAGTATAAGTTTTCCTCGGCTACCCTGCATGTCCAGCGTTTCTCCTCGGCGTCAGGCCTTCACCTGTGTTTTTTTCACAGGGGGCCATTCTAACAACCATGCTGGTCTCCAGGAACTTCTCTGGTGAGTGCTGCTTTCTGAGAAACACGAGTCAATGGAACATGTCAGAGCCTTGAGAGGGAGAGGAGAGGACAGGATGACATGCCATCTGTCTTCTGCCATCCTTTCACACACACACACATGCACATGCGCGCACACACATACACACAAGCACACACACAGCGGTAACAGCAGGTTGATGGGTGTAAGTGTCAACGTAAGCAGGAAATGGAGCAGAGATACTTGCTTGGTTTTGTGCCTTCTGAGCTGTAATCTCATACATTTAATATGTTTGCTCAGTCTTAAAGCAGGCTTACTTTGATGCTCTGAACCTCCATGATGGACGACACACTGAAACAGACAAAAATCTGACGAGTTAAAAAAACAGAATACTCCTTAAACATTTGTCTGTAAATAAACTCCACTGCTTTATCATTTGTAATGTCACATGTAATAAATTATGTTTTGTTTTATTAATGACAGCTGACAATCTGTCAGTTGCCTGATCATACGGCATGTTAATTGACACCCATAGCATCTTTAAAACACGGATAGAAAATATCCATATCCTACAGGTCTTCAAGGGTCTGTTTCATCCAAAAGTTTTGACGAGATCTAAAACAGACCTGTGGAAAACTTACCTGGATCTAATGTGCATAAATAAAAAAAAAACTTTCCTTTTTTTTTTTCTTTTTTCTTCCTTTTTTCTTTTTTCCTCTTTTTCCCTTTTTTTTTCCCATTTTTCTCTTTTTAAAATTTTTTTTCTCTTTTTGTCTCATTTTCCTTTTTTTCCTTTGTTTTTGTTTTTCTTTTTTTCATCTGTTTGTGTATATAGTTGCAGTTAATGCTACAATCGGCATAAACCATTTTGTACATGCATAAATTAGTATATGTGCATAAATTATTTTTAAAAAAAAAGACCTGAAACAGACCTGAGGACAGTGGAAACCCAACCTGAAATAGATCCATGCATAATTATAGCCAATCCAAACTCCAGCTGATCTGATCAGACCCCAGCGGAGAGAGAACAACACTGCATGAGCAGGATGCTCCACCTTTCCACTTCTTCCTCACATCATGAAAGATCTCCTCCATTTTCCCCACATTCAGCTCTCCGTCTCCCCTCCTTTGGTGATTATGACACACCACGTAATCAGAGCTGACAGGGAGGCCACTCAGATCCATCCAGGTACAAGATGGACTAACGCAGCACTGCGCCTGACATGACTAGACTGAATATAATTAGGACCCGGCTTGTCTCGGGTCCTAGGTCGGGTCTCGGTTCTTAGGACTGAGTGAACATGTAAAGACCTATAGTTCCATCCAGGGTTGGATTAGGATCTTAATTTTCACTGGGAATTTAAGATTTCTAGCTTCCCCTATTTGAAAATGCCAATGATGCCGGAGGCGGGTCGAATAAGTCTGTTAATAAGTTGTCCCGTTTCTCTTTTTAGAATCCTNTTTTTTTTTTTTTTTTGTCTAAGCACCAAGAAGTCAAGTAGTAATACGTATGTGTGTGCAGCAGACAATTTTTTTGTAAAATATGCATTTTTTTAAAAATTATGTTTGCTTAGTTTAAAGGACCATACCGGCCATTTTGCATGTTTGAGCCTAATATATTCAATTTTCATATATGTAACGTTACTGACAATCATTTCCCAAAGCATACTACCGGAACGGTGAATTAAAAATGTTTTTCCTACCTTCCAGACCTCCATTGGTTTCAGTTCATTCTGCTATTAAAATCAACTTGTTGATACTGTAAACGTTCTTGGGATAGGTAATCCATCATCACCAACAAGACGTGCATTCAGGATGTTTTTTTAGAAGTTATGTAATTTTAGCATTTAAGCGCAATAAAAAGCACGGAGTGAATGTATGTCTCCACCGGGGAATATAGTCCCAAATGAAGACCTGCGTATATCAAAAAATTGAAGTGATCATGACTTTATAAGGCTGTGTAACTATTAGCAGGAGAAACATGGATTTTTAAGGTGGGTGTATCACTTGAATATTTGATTTTGAAAGATTAAGAGATTTTGCAAAATATCAGGAAAGCTGAAATACGGTTTTATCCTTTGGGAAATGATTGTCAGTAATGTAACATGTATGAAAATTTAATATATTAAGCTCAAACACGCACAATTGCCGGTATGGTCCTTTAAGTTAACTTTAATTAATATTATATTGTGCAGTGCAAAGGCCACTAGCTAGCCCACCAATGGCTGAGGCCCAACGGGAAAAGTCCCGCCTCTCTCGATGGCCAATCCATCCATCCATCCCTTTGTCAAACACAACACAATACCTCCACAACTAATTTGCTACATATTTTCTGGGTCCCCAGAGGATGATTCCTATATTGATTTTGGATTCAATTATCTGGTGACACCAACATAGTAAATTCTCTAGACAAGAATGATGACAATCAAATGGACAGATTGCAATAAATTTACTGAGAGCGTTTCCCTCAGTGGGTGAACCTTTTCCATTTTACACTCTGTGGTTTAGTCTGTCACACCACGCTCATGACAAAACTGATCTTTTTAGTCTTGGTAGTATGATGAATCTAGCATGGGTCTGCTAGTGGGGGCTTTAGACATTTAGTCATTTATTTAAATTATTTACATACTACTACTACTACTACTACTACACACACACACACACACACACACACACACACACACACACACACATATATATACAGTATATATCTATATCTATATATATGTGTATATATATAAAATACACAACACTTAAAAATGACCATGTAATTATAGTTACTACTCTACTCATCTAAAACATCTCCTCTTTGCTTCGCCTCCTCTTTGCTTCGCCTCCTCTTTGGCCTCTCACCAACTCCTCCTGTCTTTCCGTCTGTGTGTGTGTGTGTGTGTGTGTGTGTGTGTAGTGGGTCGGCAGACTACAGCCCCCGCTGCTGTCAGCGCCACAGCTGGAACCACTGCTGGCATCGTGGAACAAGGTATTCATGTGTAAAATAAAATACATTTCTCATAACACCTTAATCATGGTGCACATATTTTTTTTTTTCCATATGGTACAAAAATGAGTAGACCAGCAGATGTACATGTTAGCATGCATTTTTTTTCTTTTGTGTGGGGGGGGGCAGAATTCTTTGACCAGCCTAATTTTAACACTGGCCACTTATCAGAAAGTGCTTCAAACTATTCAGATGTGCTGCTGATCACTCTGATCAGCCATGATGAGCTGAAGCTGATTGGCTGACAGAAGCCTCCACGTTTTCAGCAATGCAGATGCAGACCATCAAATATTGCCAGACTTACCCAGCTTTACACATTTACAAAAGAAGTTTCTTGATCACTGCATACTTCTGTTTTATTTTTTGCACGCACACACACATACACGCCACAGTTATTTCCAGATGCTTCAAACGTGTAGTGAGGACATGCTATTTGTGCTGCAAAAAATAAATAAAAAATACAAAAGCAGGATGTTCTCTCTACCTGCAGCTTCTGCTCAGGTTCATGTGTTTACGTTGGCTGAATGTGCTTAGGTTCTGCAACATTTCACGCAAATTCAATTAAATTTTAGTACAGTAGACCCAGGGGAAACAGAAAGAGAGAGAGAGAGGGAGAGGTCCTATGCAGGCTGTATCTTTCTCTCTTCATCCNCCACTCACTCTCTTGGCTGCTCATATGCAAAAGAGCATAAGGAAGAGCCTACTTGCACCCTTTTATAATTCAGGGTGCACATGTGTACTTGCTTACCGCTTATTACAGCCTGATCATGATGTCTTCTGTATCTATTATTTTATTCTCGCTCTTTTCCATCTTTGTAATGTGTTTTCCTTCATGTTTTATGACTTTTATACTATTGCATTAAGTACTGCTCTGTTTTTTTACCGTCTTACTTCAGCCAAGGATGGCATGTGATCACTGGTGTTTACTGTTTGTTTGTTTGTTTGTTTGTTAGCAGAATATTTTGTTTGTTTGTACATAGAACATCTCCACAAGTTATGGATGGATTTGGATGAAATTTGAAGGGCAGATAGATAAAACCAGAGGAAACCAGAGGAAGAAGTGATTAAATTTTGGAGGTGATCTGGATCTTATTTTGGATCTAGAAGAAGTTTTTATCCAATTGTTGTGAGGGTAGCACAGCTCCTATGCTATGTGCAGTGTGTGTGTGTGTGTGTGTGTGTGTGTGTGAGTTTGCACTCTNCACAGCTCCTATGCTATGTGCAGTGTGTGTGTGTGTGTGTGTGTGTGTGTGTGAGTTTGCACTCTGTGGTTTAGTCACACCACGCTCATGACACACTTGACCTTTGCGTATGCGTGAGTGTACGTGAGGCGGTTAATTCTGATTCCCTGTTTCTCCTTATTTTTCTGAGTTTTAAAAACTCCATATTTAATAAGGTAAAATTTAATAAGGTATAATTTAATAACTCGCAAATTTGCGAGTTTTTAAACTCGCAAATTTGCCACTTTTTAAGCTCAAAAAAGTAATAAGGGAGAATCACTGCTTTGCGTTGTGACTATGCCTACAGTACATGACCTTACTAAATTGTACTTTTCCATCGGATTTAACAATAAGAAAATACTTGTGCTTTTTGTGCAAAATCATCAGACTTTTAAAACATACAGCATATGGACAAGCATACAGACTTTTTTTTTTTTAATTTTTAAACTGACAAATTTGTGTGTTTTTAAACCTGCAAATTTGTGAGTTTAAAAACTCGAAATAATGCCCCGTTTGTTTTTTTTCATATGGCCCTAATATGCCATCGTATCTTTCAATGTACGTTTGTAGCAAACTTCATGTTTTTGTTTTTTTTTTTTTATCAAGGAATTTTAGCTGCTGTTCTTTTTTATGCTGTGCTTTGCTGGGGTATCATTACCCTCAAAGACAGAAATAGGATCAATAAGTTGACCAAAAAAGCTGGTTCTGTCATCAGTATGCCTCCTGATTCACTGGAAGTAATCCTGCAGAAGCAAACTAAACTAACGTACAGTCTTAAAGCATAAAGATCATCCACTGTACGGTGTTTTTAATAGTCTTAGAAGTACGTTTAGTGGAGGATTGGTGATGGCTTGATGTTCTACTGAACGATTAAGGAAGTCCTTTGTTTGCTGTGAAATTTTTTTAATGATCATTTTTTAGTTTTTTCCAGCCTCTTAATCAAGTTTTAATGGCCTTTTATGATTATTATGGTTATGATTTTTCTTGTTTTATTTTTTTGTCTGTTTTATTGCTGATGTGTTGCCCTTGGTAGCAAATGAATTTCCCCCTGTGGGATGAATAAAGTTAAACTGAATCGAGAGAGAGAGACAGAGATGTGTGTGTGGCAGTGTGTGGAGCGGGTTGATGGGGAACGCTGTGTTCCCAGGGTCCTATGTTCCCCAGCTAAACGTTCTGTCAACACACATTAAGTGTGTGTTAACAGACTAACCCTAACCCATTATGTGTTCTATTGTGCTATATAGGNAACACACATTAAGTGTGTGTTAACAGACTAACCCTAACCCATTATGTGTTCTATTGTGCTATATAGGGGAACATACATAGGACCCTGGGAACATAGGAATGACCCTGGTTGATGTTAGCAGGTTAGCATAACTATGCTAATAGTAACAGAAAGAGTGAATCACAGTATGAAGTTGAGTTTGCTGTAAAATAAAAAGCTACGATCCTGAAGAAACAAGCAGACTGGCTGAGTTTTCTGTGCCAGCGGCTGAACGTAGTGACAGAGGGGTTAAACCTGAAGTTGGTAATAACTTTGGCCCTGCAGCAATAAAGAGATCTCCCCATGGCTTCTGGACACGGTCTGGAGGCTGCAGCAGGAAAGGTTAATACTATAAAATCAATGCTAACAGGCCAATACAAATGAAATTTAATATGGCAGATTATTTTTTTTAATAACAAGGTTTTTATTGGCAATTTTGTTGGCCTTAGTGGAGGCATGCGCCTTCTTGTTTTACACTTATTTGCTTCATTAATTTAATTGGTTTAATTAATTATTTTAGTTTCTCACTTAATAAAAATTATTTTTATCCTGACTTTTACAGAATTTTCCTATAAAAACATATAGCAGGTTATATTACATATTTTTTTTCCAGACTTATCTGTGCATGTACGGGATCTCCATGGTCTTTTCATTTTTTTTTTTTTTTTTTANTTTTTTTTTTTTTTTTTTAAATAACTGATCCTATTTTTTCTTTTCAAATGTTTCTGGAAAACACTTTTGATTGCATTTATATAGAAAAGGGTTACACAAATAAGAACTGATTTATTGATTGATTAATGATAAAAAATGTTTTCATCTCTCTGTCTAAATCTTTTCCTCGAATGCTTCTGAATTTTACCAAGGTAAGCAGCCTCATCTTACATGTGGGAGTGGAGAGTTTAGCGTGTGTGTGTGTGTGTGTGTGTGTGTGTGTGTGTGTTATTGGCTGGTTGGCACTTCTGTTGTGTTGTGTAATCCAGTCACATGGCCTGCAGGGAATTAGGAGACAAACTGCTTTCGGTTTGATATGTGAATGTCAGATGTGAGGGATGCTGCAAAATGCGAGTGAGTTTTGAGGTGACAAAAACATAATTGTACTGTGTCATTTATCAAATCGGCGAACGCACGCCCACTCAGAGCCTCCGTGTTGCCATGACGATTGATTAGTGTCAGCACTGTGGGTTTTTCCGCTTTAACCTTCCCCAGACACACTTGTTCTCTCTTTCTTTCCTTTCCCAAACAGATGTGAAAACCTGAAAAATACTTGAAACTGAGTAAAAATCTAAAAATCTGAATTTTTAGGGTTACTTCAAATGTAATATTTTCCCCTGTATTACTTTAACTTAAGTAAAGGATTGTACTACTTCACTTATTATTTAAATTCTCTATGTAATACTGGTACTAAATAGCCTACATTTTCAGGAACACATGACAAAACACATACTTTATGGCTTTGAGGCATTTAGTTTTATACTTATATAAAATACTGTAATACTATAATGTAATATTCACATTAAAACTGTGCATCTGGGTACTCTCCAATTATAATTCCAGCCCATGAATGAACCGTCCTCTGCAGTAGTATTAAATCAAACTCACGTACTCTTCAGATTAACAAACCCACGATCAGTTACTTGCGTCTCCTTTCCACTTTTCTCATGCTTTCATTGATAATCCTCCTGTATCTCTATGTGTGTGTGTGTGTGGTTTATATGGAGCATCAGTTGGACTTCTGCACATCCCTGGTGCCCTCTGCTTATCTAATGCTTTAGGCAATGGCTCTGGGTTAGGAGGTGCCAGTTGGATGGAGGTTTTTAATGCGCGTGTCCATGTGTGTTTGTCCGTTTGTCTGTGTTTGTCTGTTGGTCTTTTCACAGGATGAAGGGAGGGGTTGGTTTTAGAAGCAGGGGTAGATTCATTTTCAGGTTGTTGAGAGATATAGTAAATTAAGATATTGAGATAAATTTGCATGAATGCATGCACGCATTACTGTGCATTAGCTCTGTAAGCAGCTTTAGAGTACTCCGTCTGTCTGAAGGTGTATGATGTGTACTCTTCCATCTGAGGGTGTATCATTCTGCTTCTCTGCAGCAGCTAAGAGTCTCCTCAACAAGAAGGCTGATGTCAAGGTAAGGTGGCCTTTTCCTTCTCTCTCCCCTCTGTTTTCACTACTTTTTCACTCATTTTAAAATTTGTTTCGTTCCTTGTTATATCCTTGGCTGCATCCACTGTCCTGATGTTCTTAACTAGTTTATTTCTTGTTCTATAATTATTACTATCAAAACCAGACCCCAAACGTACTCCTTTCACTCTAAAATGTCAAGCTTAAATGAAATTTGCCTCCTTGAATTTTGTACTTAAAGGCACCGTGAATCCATAACGTCTCTGTAATTGCCTGCACTGCATGATTCTGTTTATATTTTATAATTAACTCAGAGGTTCATCCATACTTGTATCTGTAATTTTGGCTGTAATTGTATTAATTTGCATACGACTATCATGCAGTGTGCTATTTTTGTGTTTTGCATGGACCCCAGGAAGAGAACGTACTGCAAGAGGGGAAACTAATAAGGCTCCTAATAAACCAACAAACTTATTTAAGAACCAGACTACTGAGAATTACAGTACAGTTACATCAGTTGGTTAAAGTAGCACTCAGCATCCATCATCATACTGCATATTATTTTTATTATACAATAATAAAAGGCACATGTATTTCTTGAAGGAAGCTGGAAATTTTGTAAAAGTTCCTAAAATCCTTTGATGTTATAAAAACAGCGAGAATGAAATTGAGTTTAAGGATGATAACAAGAGGAAGAATATAAAAAGTCTTTCTGAACATGTTTTGTAGTTTTTGTATAATAAAAAGTACCTCTAGTGAAAAGATTTATGAATTCTGCAGTATTCATTGTAATAGTATTGCAGTATTTTTCACCAAGATGTATTTGAGATTAACTTGGTGTTTTTGATGGCAAGTCTGTTCATGATTGCACGCCATTACCTTACCATAATTAGGCAATATTAGGCAGGTATAGAGGAACAATTCTGCTATTTTACAATTTTATTTTGAAGGACGACTCTTCCAGTCAAAGATAATGTAGCTAAATCTGCTAACTTTGAATGAGTTATGTGTCGCCCACTCTTAATGTTACAGGCCTGTGCACTTTAGGCGCTTTTCTTCAAAAAGTTTTCACTCAGAGCTCATTAAAGCATCGCTACCTGGGCAACTTTCATTTCCTGACGCCAATAAAAGGAGGTCCATCTGCACCAATACTATCACTGCACCTCCATTAACTCCTTCCTCCTTTCCTCTCCCCAGAGCGTTTGTAATGTGCAGCACTATATCCGAGTCTATATGCGTCTGTACAGTATGCAATGCATTCTGCTCTGTCATTAATGTATTCAAGTTGTGTGTGTGTGTGTGTGTGTGTGTGTGTTGTTTGTGGTGTGCTGTTGTGTGTCACCGTGTGTCGTCATACATGTATGCTTGCATGAGTAAGGGCTCTGTGTAACTCTGGATGAGCAGTTTGATGTACAGTATATTGCAGTAATTAGCTAAATCTATCCAAGATTTTGAAGGTGAAGAGGTGTGTGTGTGTGTGTGTGTGTGTGTGTTTCCCACATCCAGGAGAGTTCTGCATTCCATCACTCCCTCTTTTTGCTCCTCACCTCAGCCATGTTGACCCATTTCTATGGCATTCTCTCTTTTAGTGACATCTTCTAACCCCCATCTTTCTTTCAGAAGACCACTCTGTCTGCCCTGATGCTAATCTCAGATTATTTCCCACCAGATGATTAATCTGCCTTTACATAACCAAATCTTCCCCTTTGCTGTACCCTGACATCACACGGATGCACACAACCCTGGAGCTATTTCAGGATTTGTGTATTAGCTCAGGCTAATGTGTAACACACACACACACACACACACACACACACACACACACACACACACACACACACACACACACACACACACACACACANAAAAAAAAAAAAAAAAGCAGGTGCCCTAGCTAATGGCAGTCAGAGTTAAAATTACTTATATAATTGCAGTAACAGATGGCTTTATCATGCTTTAAGGAGAATGTCATTCAGTTTATGAATTTATATTATAGCCTGACTGTTGTCTCCAATATGATGAAATGATAAATAGAGTTTTCTAGAGATTTTATGGTCAACTATCACATTATAATGACATTTATTTCCTAAACAGTGTGTGCAGTTTGTGCTGACTTTATATCAAAGTCAAAGCTCTCTCTCTCTCTCTCTCTCTCTCTCTCTCTCTGACAGCAGATTTTTATGAAACTGTGTGACTCTTACTGTAGATCTATCCATTTTCTTCCGCTTAGCCGGGACTGGGTCGCGGTGGAAGCAGGCCAAGCAAGTAGCTCCTCCTGGGGGATTCTGAGGTGTTCCCATCCGAGGTGATGGAGTATGTGTTGTCCAGCGCATTCTGGTCTGTTTTGTTCCTCCAAAGGGAGGCGTTCAGGAGGCATCCTAATCAGATGCCTGAATCACCTAACTGGATCCTTTCAGTACGAAGGAGCAACATTTTTACTTTGAGCCTCTCCAGGATGTCTGTGCTCCTCACCCGATCCCTAAGGGTGAGCCCAGATACCCTTCAAAGAAAACTAATTTTAACTGCTTATATTCGCGACCTCATTCTTTCAGTCACTACCCAAAGCTCATGACCATAAGTGAGGACTTGAATGTAGATCAGCTGGTAAATTGGGAGCTTTAGCTTCAGACTCAGCTCATTCTTCGCCATGACAGTTCAATGTAAAGCCCACATAACTTCAGACATCACATCAATCTGCCTGTCAATCTCACAGTCTGCTTTGTCCTCATGGTGAACAAGACCCTGAGATAATCTCCTTCACTTGGGACAACAACTTGCTCCCAACCCAGAGGGAGAATCCACCTTTTTTCATTAGAGTACCTCTAACGAAAGAGTATAGCCTCAGACTTGAAAGTGCTGCTTCACACTTTACAGTAAAACATTCCAGTGAGAGCTGGAAGTCACACTCTGAAGAGGCCAGCAGAACCACATCATCTCAGAAAGCAAAGATGCAATCCTCAGACTCCCATACTGGACACTCTCCACGCCTTGGCTGCATCTTGAGATTCTGTCCGTGAAAATCACAAACAGAATCGCTGCCAAAGTACAGCCCTGGCAGAATCCAACTCCTACTGAGAGTCTTCCAGCTCTGCCTCCTCCACAGAGGGCATGTCAGTTGGGTTCAGAAGCTCCTCAAAGTGTTTCTTCCACCACCACTCGACGATGTCCTCAGTCAAGGTCAGCAGTTCCCCTGCTAAACACAGCCTGGATAAGGCCTTGCCTTCCCTTTCTGAGTCTCACAGTTTGCCAGAATGACCAGAAATCTTTTTTTCCATGGCCTCACCAAACTCCTCCCACATCTGACCTTTTGCTTCAGTGACAACTGCAGCTGTAGTCCTCTTAACCCTCTGATACCCATCAGCTGCCTCAGGAGGCTTGCAGGCCAGCCATGTCCAGAAAGCCCATTCTTCAGCTTGACGGCTTCCCTTATTGTCGGTGTCCACCAACAGGTTCTTAAGCTGCCACCGTGAAAGGCACCAATGACCTTCTGACCCCATCACCAAGAAGACACTTCCACAATTAAAGCTCTGAACATGGACCACTCAGATTCCATGTCTCCTGCCTCACTTGGAAGAAGGGAGAAATTCACTTCTATGAATCAGGGCCTCAACCAGACTTCCCAGTTCATCCTCAATACCATATGGGTTTACCAGGTCTGTTCAGCAGCCTTCCCCACCATCTGATCCAACTCATCATCAGGTAGTGATCAGTTGACAGCTCTGCTCCTCTCTTTACCCGAGTATTCAGATCTGATGATATGACTATGAACTCAATTGGTGATCTTTGGCCTAAGGTGCTCTTGTACCAAGTACACTTTTGAGCAACCTTATTTTCAAACATGATGTTCATTATGGACAATCCATGACTAGTACAGAAGTATAAAAATAGAACACCACTCGGATCAGGCAGGCCATTCCTCCCAACCACACCCCTTAGGTTTCTTCATCATTACCCACATCAATACCCACATTACCCCAGCAGGACCATGGAATCCTCTCAAGGACCCCACCCAGGCTGGAAGTCCAAACTGCCATTAGGTGCATATGCACAAACAACTGTCAGTGTTCCTCCTGTGACAGTCACATAGAGGTGATCCACTCATCTGCCAGAGAAAACTCTATCACAGTGGTGTTCAGCCGGGAGCTTGTGAGTATTCCTGCACCTACCCGACGCCTCTCACCCTGAGCAACTCCGGAATAGGATAGAGTCTAGCCCCTATCTAGGATTTTGGGTTCCAGGACCAATGCTGTGTGTGGAGGTGAACCTGACTGTATTTAGTTGGTACCGCTCTACCTCCAGCACCAACTCCACTTCCTTCCCCACTAGAGATGTGACATTCCACATCCCTAGAGCTTGCTTCTGTAACTAGCTGTTGGCATCCTGGCTCACTGCCCAGTTGGCATAGCACTGGTCCCCTATGCCTATCCTTACAGATGGTGGGCCCACAAGGTGGTGGCATGTTTTTTATGCTGAGACTGATCAGGCCCCATGGCTGTAGACCTGAACACCAAGCACTTGCCAGCAAGCTCCCCCTCCCAGGCCTGGCTCCAGGAAGAGGTCTAATCCGGACAAGGTGACTAAACTCAAGGATAAGTGACTCATAAGGGCTTTTGATTGCTTTTAGTCTGACCCTCTCACCTGGGACCACTTTGTCCTGAGAGGTCCTACCAGGAGCAATTACAAGAGCAATTGAATTGTCTCAACAACACAGCTCCCAGAATCACAGGGGGCACAAACCCCTCCACTATGATAAGGAGTGATTAGTCTGAGGTGGACTCTCAGATTTGGGGAAAATTTCTGTCATTGAGAGATATAAATGACTATAGACACGCTGAACACTCACATATAGTAATATCAGTTTTCCATCTGGTTAATTATTGTTCCCCTTTAACCTTTTCCAGTCCATTTAATGCATTTAAAACACAAACATTTGTCACTCCAAGCTCTTCCGTAGCTTTGATGGATGCTCTGATTTTGGGAGATTCTGTGTACTTTCCATTGCTTTACAAAGCCTTGGAAATCTTTTTCTATCCTCATCTGATGTGGGTCCTTCCACAGCTTTATCTCAGATTTTGAAGGTCTTTGAACCCATGCTGCTGTCTTTCTGCTTGACTTCACTTGAAGCACCAAGTTCTTCTAAATTCTCAAGTTAATTGCAATGATTCCAAACAGGTGTTGGACAGGTAAGTTATCGTGATCTAGAAGGCAGGACGTTATTTCTGAGACAGTTTAAATAATGCTGAATTAAAAGGGGGTGCATACTTATCAAATTTAGATATCGCAAGAAATTTTTTATAACTAATTTTTCATTTAGAAACTGTTAAATATTCTGTGCAGATTAGTAGAAAAAAAGATATGGATTTGACACACTTTAATTCTAGGCTTTAAGTTAACAAAATGTCAGAATTATTAAACAGAGGTGTATTCATATTCTGTCAACTGTATGATGATTGTGTGCGTTCAGGAAGGGGCTTGAAGGATGAGCATGCCAAATCTGATGAAAAACTGTTCTGACATATGGACACATGACGAACCAGTCAAATGAGGCCAGATTTCTCAGTGACTCTTCAAATAAATTTAAATGACATTGACTGACGTGGTTTAAGCTAACACTTAACCAGCTAACCAAACTATCACCTCTCCATACAACCTGTGCTTAATTGTCCAAATTCCTGTGACCCTGTTAATTATGATAACTTCAGCTACTCCGATTCCCACACTTATAATCTGATAACAATGGTGTATAAAGGTACATGAGGCTAATAGGTTGCTCATTAGACAAATCTGATCCATTTAAGTCTCTGATTTATCATTGATCATTGATCTATCCAATAGGTTATTGCCCAAAGCTGCTGAAGTGTCAGGTGGCTTCTGTGCCACTAGAGAAATAAAAATTGAATAAGTGATTCCTTCATGTCTCTCTCTTCTTCATGGTGTGAAGTAAGGCACCTTTTGATGTTGACTTCTAGGGCTGAAAACTTAAAATATATATATCTCGGGGATTGGTCTGTTTGTGACTCCATTTCCAGTTGCAGCATGTTGTTTCTGTTGATGAGGAAACTACCAACACACCAAATAAGACATTTTCCTGACCATACCCTGTCCAATATACAATTCCTTTATTTTTGGCTTATGGTTTTTTTCTTCATGTTCTACCAATCAGAAGCCACCGTTCTCTCAAAGAAACAAATGAAGTAAAAACTTATTTAAATACATATCAGTAATCACAAAGGCCTTTGCGTTGAGTGTTTATGGTAAATTGTAGGACTGTAGCAGATATGAGCCTTTTCTACATGCACATATTTTCAAATGTAAAAGCAAATGTGTGTGCAAGTGTAAATATGAGTATTCAGGAGCACACCATTTTCCTTTTCTGAGAATATATACATTTTTAGTATGGATTCATGTCCTTCAG
This sequence comes from Lucifuga dentata, assembly GCA_014773175.1. Classification (NCBI taxonomy): domain Eukaryota; kingdom Metazoa; phylum Chordata; class Actinopteri; order Ophidiiformes; family Bythitidae; genus Lucifuga; species Lucifuga dentata. The sequence goes on from VXCM01001812.1 coordinate 66,822, forward strand.
TTTGTCTAACTTTACTCTTTTTCTGCAGGTTCTCATGTCTATTTTCTTCCTTCTTGGTGAATTCTTTCCTTGATGACAGTCTGTATTTTACAAAAAAGATTTGCTGGATCCTTCCTTTCTTCCTTTTATGACATGTTATGTTGAGCTCGTCCTCCCTGTGTCCTCTGAGGACACAGGGAGGACAGCCTGTTCAGCCTGTTCAGCCTGTTCTTCCTGTTCTTCCTTCTCCTAAATGATCCAAATGGAGAAATCTAGTTTCTCATTGGAAATCACAATCTAGTTTTTCTGATTCTTTCGCCTCCATCTTTCATTTTCTCTCTCCAGCATCTCTCCTCTCTGCTTCCTTCCAGTCTGTCGTGACTTTTCTGATAACGCAGTGTGTCATCTCTGTATTAACAGTGACTCCCATCAGGCTTGGCTCCATTTCACCCACTGTGTTTTTCACTGTAAAAATCCCCTGCTGCTTTCGGCACAGCTCCATTTTCCTTTTGTTAATGATGAATCATTAGCACATATTGAATCCAAACAGAACATAAACTTACTGCAGCAAAGAAACCGAGAAAACATTAAAATAGTAGCAGTAATAGTGGAAGTAGTTACAGGTAGTCAATCAACAATCCGTGAGTGTTGTCATTGTTGTGTAGAATTTGGCTTTCATTACCTAAGAACCTGCATTGTTTAAAAAAATAAATAAAAAAAAATTACATGTAAAGGCTATTAGAACATGTAATGAAACTTGAGAATATGGAATGAAACCTAACGTCATTAGCACACTGGCGCCATCTGGTGTTTTCAGTATGTAATGCACCATCCTCGATTCTGTCCTGTAGTGGAAAAGGGCCATTGGTCTTTGAAGTATGTTTTTTTTCTGAATTTAAAATGATTTATTTTTTATTCTGCATGGTTCCTGTCTAAATTAAAAGGAAAAAAATAATTTCTTTAATTTAGAAAGTTTGTAATCAATTCTAAAAATCAAGGGGGGCTCATTAGCTGTACTAAGTTCTTCAATTTCTACTTGACTCTACATTTTTTAGAAAATAAGTCTAAAAAATTCTGAAGAAAAATTGTAGAACTTTGGGATACATACAAATGTGTTTGAAAGTTACACCATGTTTTTTTCTGAGTAGCAGCACAGCTGGAGAATGGCAGTGAGCTGGACTGAGGAAACCACTGAAGAAGAGTTTTCTGCCTTCTCGTACAGGCCGCTGAAATGTTGACTTTTAAAACACATTTTGCTATTAATTGGATGTTTATCCTGCTGGTTGGATTGTCAGCAGGATAAACACCACGCCTCATTGAAATACCTTCAAACAAAACATAATATGATATGATTTATATTTTCCAGCTGCTTTTTGCTTTTTCAGTTCAAGTCTCACTAATGGGAGTTGATAATTCCAGTGTAACTCAAGACACATATTCACCTAAAAGCATTACAACCTCTGTGCAGTTTAACTACAAAAAAAGAGAAAGCTCCATCTTAATCTGAGTATAATCAAAGTTTTAATGTCCATGTAAACGTACTGAATCAAATGGCATAATGTAGCTCAAACTTACCAAACTGCAGACTTTGTTTTCCAGCCTGGACATTTAGTCTTTGGTAGAGATCGCAATTTTGGCACCCAGGATCAACAAGTTTCAAAGCCGTTCAAAACTTCCATTTTTGAGGCAGGGTCTATGACACTATCTCAAAACATCAGTCACGTGATCACCATGTCACCTTTCCAGCATTCTAGAGTTGCAGTTCAGGTTTCTGCCAGCAGGCTGTGCACAACCAATATGTGCTTCAAATGTGCCAAAGCTGTTTTGAAGATTCGAAATTGCCATCTCTGCTGTTTGATTTCCTTTTATCACTTCTCAACAAGTGTCTCATATGCAACATTAGGTAGCAAACAAGCTCTAATATGCTTATGTAGCAGTGTGTACTTGGTGTTGTGTATTTTAGGCAAGTACAGGTTTCACTCTGTCTTGTTTTGGCCATTTATTTCTGGCAAAGATCAAGCTCAAGTTAGCTACAGCACCAGAACGTAAAAACAGAGACGCATGCGGAGCTCAAGTCAGGAAGAGCTATCTTACGATTAAAATAACTTAACCAACGCACGTGTAATCAAATAATAAAATGGATACCTGGCAAATATCAAGCTCAAGTTAGCCACAACCTCCGGAACGTAAAAACAGAGACACTAAAAGAAAATTAACCAAAACTAAAAATTACAGCAATAAAAAAAAGGTTGAAATTAATAAGTTTGCACCTAAAAAGACAATCAACTTAGAATTTAGCAAAATTAGTAAGACAAACGACAAAACACAACCCACCATGCGGGAGCTCAACTCCAGAAAAGGAACAAGTTTGTGATCTAGATCAACCCACATCCTCCAGTCCCTAGCAGCATCTAGTAGGCTTACTTCCTGTTTTGTGGCTAGGCTGCTTGGCAGTTGACCTGCTGGTATAAAGGTATAAACATGCTTGACACCAGGTTGTTGGGGGAGACAGCATTGATGGTGGTTCTCCTCTCCTCTAGCATGACCTCCAGCTGTTGTAGACCTGATTGTGCCTCCAGGCGTAACATCTTGAGTGAGGCTTTTTGTAGCTGGTGAGGATGTCTCAGGGTTGCTGGTTCTTGGCAGAGCTGACATGAGGGTCTTCATACCACTGAATCAGGATTTTTGGAGTGGGCAGATCATCATAGGTCTCACAGTGAAGCTCAGCCTGCTTCCTTCTCTCTTCCACAAGTCAATGTCAGATGTTCCAGGTTTTCCAGACAGCTGAAAAGCCTCTTTCGTTCTTGCCGTATCGATTCTTTGTGGAGACTGGTGTCATACCTTTTAGCATCACACCACATATTGCATCATTTACTCACTCCTCTGATAAATGTTTACCAGCTCATTTTTCAGCAAGCAGGACAGTTTTTGGATCCTGCAAAGCAAAGCAGAGGAGGCTTCTGGTTGTGTAACAGGCTGCTCATTTATCAGTTTAGCTTGGTTTTCTCATAGACTGCCTTGTTTTCTGCTCTAACAGCTTGCTCTCACACTGCACCACTTTTGTCAGCGTTACCATCGAGTGCTTTACCATTGTGTTCATTTTATTAACGAAAACTGACAAACTATATTCATCAACGACCTTTTTTCTGCTTTGAAAATGAGATGCTGATGAGGTGAAAATCAGTACAACCAAATGAAAATTGTGACAAAAGACTAAATCTAAAAATAGCTGAAAGGAATGGAGTTAAAGGACCATACCACCCATTTTGCATATTTGAGCCTAATTTTCATACATATACTGTTACTGACAATCATTTCCCAGAACAAACTACTGGAACAGTGAGTTAAAAAATGTTTTTCCTACCTTCCAGACCTCCATTGGTGTCAGTTCATTCTGGTACGCTATTAAAATCAACTTGTTGATACTTGAAACGCTCTTGGGATAGGTAATCCATCATCACCAACAAGATGTGTATTCAGGATGTTTTTAGAAGTTTGATCATTTTGGTGTTTAAGCGCAATAAAAAGCGTGGAGTGAATGTATGTCTCCACCTGGAAATACAGTTCCAAAAGAAGACCTGTGTTTATGGAAAAATTTAAACGACCATGACTTCTTAACTATTGACTGAATAACTATTAGCAGCTGACAGTGGTGGAGCCAGACAATTTTCTTAGGGTGGCCAGACTGAGACCAGTGTTCTCTTTGGGGTGGCACCTTAATTGGTGTTTTGTTCAGTTTTTTTCTGTGTGTTGCAGTGTTATAGGTCAAATATGACCTTTTTCAGTCAGTCAGGCATCAGTGACTGCATAATGAGCCCCAACACACCATTAAGTGTGCTGGAGCTGTGTGTTGTTTAGACAGTTCAGCAAAATTTAGAAGATGCTTGCTTTTAGTTAAAATCATGGAAGATTATTTAAAAATAGTCTAGTCAGCAGAAATAACAGTAATTGGTTATCCTCTTTGAAAGAAACGTAAGAAAATCTTGAAGGCAAAACAAGAAAATGGGAATTTCTGAACATATATTACATCAGTGCTGTGCACTGCAAAACCTTTGTGTCTCTTCTTAAACTTGTGAAAACGAGCCTGAAATGGATAGAAATGGCTCTGTGCAATAATAAATATTCAAATTCATTAAGAAATGAGTGACTGAGAGTCAATACTGTGTGTGGTGGCCAGGCTTTCCTCTATGGTGGCCATGACCACCATGGGCCACCCTCTGACTCTGCCACTGGCAGGAGAAACATGGATTTTTAAGGTGGGTGTATCACTTGAATATTTGATTTTGAAAGATTAAGAGATTT
>VXCM01001812.1:75127-115127 GCA_014773175.1 Lucifuga dentata
CACCCCCCACCCCCATCTCTTTAGTTCTCGTCCTTCCTCCATGTGTCATTCTCGTCTTCAATGTGTTCCTCTTCCTGTGTGGGTTAAACTGTATTTGGGTTTTTTGCAGGATGTGTGTTTTTCTTGAACTTATACATATCTTTGTGTGCATCTGTTTGTACTAATATGAGAGCAAGAGAAAGAGAGAGAGAGAGAGAGAGAGAGAGAGAGAGAGAGAGAGAGAGGAAGGGTGAAGCTGTGGGTTTTGTGTGTGTCTTGTTGTCTTACACTGCCCCTCTGTGTTGAGAATGAATGGGGCTTTGCAGCTCAGCGATCCTGCTGCCGGCTGAGCAATCCTCAGCGAGAACACCGCCACATTCATTGTCATCCCACCGTTCAGACTGTGTGTTAGAGGCTAAACGTGACGTGCTGCAGAGTTTTCTGTCTCCGTCAACACTAAGACAGCTCAATCCATGTAGAGATTGAGCCAGTGTGCAGCTGAGTCACATGCAGAAATGTTGCATCCATGCGCTTCTGTATTTTGGCTACATCGCTGCAGCCTAAGAAGTTTTAACATGGAGCCATGTGGGAGACTTATTGATAGAAATGTCTGTGTGGATGTGTATGTGTGTGTAAGTGTGTATGTGTGCAAAGTGTGTGTTTGCATTTCTAGGTAACTGACATCTTTGTCTGTGTTCTTTGTTTGCAGGAATCATCTGACAGCAGCAACACCACTATTGAGGATGAAGATGTGAAAGGTAGGATTTATATGCACAACCAAAACTCATAGATACACACACACACACACTTAAAAGACCATACCACCCATTTTGCATGTTTGAACTTAATATTATCAATTTTCATACATGTTACGTTACTGACAATCATTTCTCAAAGGATAAAACTGTATTTTGGCTTTTCTAATATTTCACAAAATCTCTTAATCTTTCAAAATCAAATATGATACACCCACCTTAAAAATCCATGTTTTGCCTGATAATAGTTACGCAGCCTTATGAAATCACAGTCATTTAAATTTTTCCATAAACGCAGGTCTTCTTTTGGGACTATATTCCCCAGTGGAGACATTCACTCCACGCTTTTTATTGCACTTAAATGCTAAAATTACATAACTTCTAAAAAAAACAAAACAAAAAAACAAAACCCTGAATATACATGAGAAAAAATATTTTTAATTCACCGTTCCAGTAGTATGCTTTGGGAAATGATTGGCAGTAACGTTACGTGTATGAAATTTGAATATATTAGGCTCAAACATGCAAAATGGATGGTATGGTCCTTTAATCATCACTGATATGGAGCCTTATTATGGAGCCTTATTATCTGACATGTGAGGGAAGACAGAGAGAAGACAAAGAGAAATGAAATGAGGAAGAGTATGCAGAGCCTTTATGCATAAATAGAGGGAAAAAGAACGAAGAAAGTAATCAGAATGTTATTTGAATAACAAAATTTAAAGATTCTGGTCTCTGCTGCATCAAAACGCACAGTGATGGCAGCTTTATCTTTGAAGAATACCTAAATGTTGTCTGGGAATATTAGGGCTTGGTATCAGGGTTATTTGTGCAAAATTTACAGTAAATCTGATTTGTGAGCACTGAAGTGTCATTTAATTTTTTCATGTTTCCCTAGCGCCACCTATAGGCCAAATGCCATCAAATTTTGCAGCATTGGTCAGAGTTACAGCAGTTTATGTCAAATCAAATAGACCAAGCCTGCAAGACTATGGAAAGCAGTTACAGGGAAAATGGCATATGAAGAAAAATAATAACTTTATGGGGCTCATCCAATATTTAAATAGCAAAGCAGGGGAAGTCTGTAAAATGTAGTGGTGCGAGATTGCAACTCACAAGAAATTCAAAAATAATGAAAGTATGTGACAGTTTCTTGAAGCAAGGAAGCCAGAAAAAATGCCTCTATGTCTCAAGGTTGTGGAGTTATGAGGCAAAATTAAATTGCTTTATAATGGCCACATGATGGCGTTGTCTGCATCAAAAGCTAATCAGCTCTTGTGGCTTAAAGGACCATACTATCTATTTTGCATGTTTGAGCCTAATATTTTCAGTTTTCATACATGTAACGTTACTGACAATCATTTCTCAAAGCATACTACTGGAACAGTGAATTAAAAATGTTTTTCCTACCTTCCAGACCTCCATTGGTTTCAGTTCATTCTGCTATTAAAATCAACTTGTTGATACTTGAAACATTCTTGGGATAGGTAATCCATCATCACCAACAAGACGTGTATTCAGGTTTTTTTTAGAAGTTTGTTTTTATTAGTAATTTATTATTTTTTAAGTTATTTAATTTAAGTAATTTTTTAAGTTTATTTTTTAAGTTATTATTTTTTAAGTTATGTTTTTATTAGTAATTTTAGCGTTTAAGTGCAATAAAAAGTGTGGAGTGAATGTATGCCTCCACTGGGGAATATAGTCCCAAAAGAAGACCTGCGTTTATGGAAAAATTTAAAGGACCGTGACTTCATAAGGCTGTGTAACTATTAGCAGGAGAAACATGGATTTTTAAGGTGGGTGTATCACTTGAATATTTGATTGCGAAAGATTAAGAGATTTAGCAAAATATCAGGAAAACTGAAATATGGTTTTATCCTTTGGGAAATGATTGTCAGTAATGTTACATGTATGAAATATCGAAATACACACATCTATATCTATATATATAAATATACTTGATACACTTTTTTTGATATACTTGATATACACTTTTGATATACTTTGATATACACTTTGATAAGTATATTTATCTTTTCAGCTGTGTAAATATAATTTAAATAGATGTGTACAAAGTTGTTTTTACTCTTTTTTATACTTTATACTTATGCACTAAGGGAGAAGCACCTGTAATTTCATTATATGTTACGTATAATGACAATAAAGCTATTCTATTCTATTCTATGAAAATTGAATATATTAGGCTCAAACATGCAAAATGGGCCAAAATATGGTCCTTTAACTCTGCTATATTTTATTTAAATCTTTGGAGTAATTTTGTGAATTTTTGCTGAAAGTAATCATGGTGGAGCAGAATTCAGCAACAGAAACTGAGTGAGATGGGTATGTGGGGGGGGGGGGGGGGNGGGAGAGAGAGAGCACTAAGCCCTCCTGCTGTGCTCTCAGTGTGCAGAGAAAGCGAGGGGAGAAGGACACAGTAAATCTCTTCTAAAAGCCCGGGACAAGAATAGCGTGATGAGCTCAACCAACCAGACATGCAATGAATAGAGAGAGATGATGGATGGAGGTGAAGAGTCACACAGCGGATAAATGGAGCAGGAAGGCACATTTTATGTTAAAGAGGAGGATATGTAGGATTCTCAGGCATTATCTGGCTCTAGATGGAGAGGAAATCCCACAACTTTTTTTGCGTGGAATAAGTTTTACCATGACTAACCAGCTCTTAGGTGAGTGTGAATCGTCGTGCGTTCCTATCCATACATCTGTGCGTGCATCCATTATGCAACCCGACTGTGTTTAGTGTGTGTGCGTGTGCGGGAGCGGTTGCATGCACGGCTGCAGATTCATGCTGTGAGTGAATTGTGAAATGGAACGGAAAGGCTGAGAGCTCGTCTCTTCTCTGCAGCGCGCAAGCAGGAGATCATAAAGATCACGGAGCAGCTGATCGAAGCTGTCAACAACGGAGACTTCGAGGCTTACGCGTGAGTTCACACACACACACACCAAAAAAAATGGGATTTTTTAGCTTGTAAAAGAAGAGTAAAATTCTGGAGCCCGACTGAAATATCGACAGGACCGATATTATCAGCTGATATCGGCTTATCGCAGATATATCAAGTTGCATGCTGGAGAAAATGTTTTGAATGCATTTGTATGTATATTTGGCCCTTATTTGACCTCGTTGAAGTTTGTTGTAGCTTTTGTGGGATATTTGAAGAGTTCACTTGCAAAAAGAAAAATATATAAAATATATAAAAATCTTTTTTTTTTTAAATGTATATTTCAGATATATTAACTTATGTTGGGTTAAAAGAGCTTAGTTTATTTATTTACACATACAAAAAAGAAAAAATACAAAATTACATAAGCAGAAAAGGAAATGTGATGGAGAAAGTACAAAAACCCTCAAGGGGCTTATACGAGGCAAATTCTCCCAGAATATGCATATTAATATTTAATTTATAGAACAATATGAAAAAGAAAATAAGAAAAAAGAAAAATAACTAATTAAATAAAATAATTAAAAAACAACATTTGAAATCTTTTAGAATAATTCCTGCAAAATATCAGACTCAGAAGGCAATATTCATGAAAAGAAAAAAATTAGAGTGAAAATCCATAAGGATAATATTGTTGAGAAAGAAATAATCCCTTTACAGCTTTCTTAAACTGAAGAGGAGACAAATTAATGAAATTAGAAGGCAGGATATTCCATAAACTTAAAAAATAAAATTGTAACTGCGCTGTCCGACAAGCAGGAGGCTTGAGTTTACAATAATTATGGAATTGATATTAAAGGAATAGAGTTCTTAAAAAGATGGGGGAAGGATTCTGTTTAATGACAAAACAAATAAACCAGTCTGAAGGTGATTAACTTGATAAACAGTGAGGATGCCAGAGTGATGAAATTTGAGATGGATGATTTCTATACATAACATATGTGTGTGTATATATATACATATATATATATATGTATATATATAAAACGGCCAGGAAAATAGAAGCAACTGCACAATGTAATGTAGTACAATATATTTAAAATGTTCCTTTGAGGCTTTATTTTGTGGAGATGTTGCATTGGACTATTTAAAGGACCATACCAACCATTTTGCATGTTTGAGCCTAATATATTCAATTTTCATACATGTAACGTTACTGACAATCATTTCCCAAAGGATAAAACCATATTTCAGCTTTCCTGACATTTTGCAAAATCTCTTAATCTTTCAAAATCAAATATTCAAGCGATACATCTGCAGTCTTATGAAGTCACGGTTGTTTAAATTTTTCCATAAACGCAGATCTTCTTTTGGGACTATATTCTCTGGTGGAGACATACATTCACAAAAAAAAAAAAAAAAAAAAAAANCAAGAACGTTTCAAGTATCAACAAGTTGATTTTAATAGCAGAATGAACTGTAACCAATGGAGGTCTGGAAGGTAGGAAAAACATTTTTAATTTTACCGTTCCAGCAGTATGCTTTGGGAAATGATTGTCAGTAACATTATGTGTATGAAAATTGAATATATTAGGCTCAAATNATGCTTTGGGAAATGATTGTCAGTAACATTATGTGTATGAAAATTGAATATATTAGGCTCAAATATACAAAATGGATGATATAGTCCTTTAATATCTAAGGGTGTTTCTAATATTTTGTCCACCTCATTCACTTATATGGAGGAGCTAAAATATTACAAAGATGGTACAATAAAACAGTACAATAACACAGACTCCAGCCTAAAAAATGATCATAGATCTGAATAAACGTTTCTTTGACACAGATTCAATGACAATTACAAATTATTGTATTGGATTGTGCTACAGTGAACAGGTGTTTCTGTTTTTCTGCCCTCTGAGTACATATTAAAGAAAAAACAACACAAATATTGTACAGTTTGCTTGGTGTTAGTATGAATGCAAAATAAAAATAGGATATTTAAAAATCACTTTATTTTTTAATGCTTATAATTATTTAAATTCCAGTGAATGTTGCTTTTGTAAATGTACTGTTATCTTAGTTCCTGCTTCAAGCTTGTTGATCAGATTTAAAGTCCTGATGTTCTGTGATTTTTATCATCAAATCAGACTGATTGTTGCCAAAATGCATATATTGTTATCAGATTTTTTTTTTTAAATCTCTAACATTCAAATTTGTATGACCCCAAAACAATCCAATGTCGGTCAGACCTTTAGTTTCTCCTGCGTTGTCATGTAAACATGTTTCATCATTGTATGAGAAGATTAAAAATTGATTATAATCTTTGTTTTAGCCTGTTTCCACCACTGTTTAAAAAAAAAAAAAAAAAACCTTTATTTTGCTAACTGGGGGGATGGGAGGGGAGGGGAGGGGTGAGTGAGTTTTTTCCCCCCAGATAAGAATTTTGTGTGTCTGATACCAGTGTGATGTGATTATACCTACATGGGGGCGGGGCCAGAGTGGGCAGTGGAGTGACTGTTTGGCGTAGATTAATTTATTTAATTATACGGAGGATTACAAATGCATTTACTGGATTAAGTGTAATATTCTAATCCATGTGCATTTTTATAGAAAGATCTGTGACCCTGGTCTGACCTCGTTTGAGCCAGAGGGGCTGGGCAACCTGGTGGAGGGGATGGACTTCCACAGGTTTTACTTTGACAATCGTAAGACCCATTTTAAACCACTATTGCCATGTTTAAGCTAAATTAATTTAAAGCCTAAATTCTAAAGTTTCGTCGCTCTCTTCACTTTGTCTTTCCCATCAGTCCTCTCCAAGAACAGCAAGCCCATCCACACCACCATCCTGAACCCTCACGTGCACATGATCGGCGACGAGGCGGCCTGCATCGCCTACATCCGCCTGACGCAGTTCGTTGATGGGCAGGGCCGCCCCCGCTCCAGCCAATCAGAGGAGACGAGGGTGTGGCATCGCAGAGAGAGCCGATGGCAGAACGTCCACTTCCACTGCTCAGGAGCTCCTGCTGCTCCGCTACAGGGATGAGGTACACAAACACACACACACACACACACTCACATATACAGATTGTTAATGACAAGAACACATCATAATTAAGGACAAAGAATAAGGAGTTCATGAAAACACCCTAACCAGGTGTGCAGATTTTCACGTTTTCAACATTGAACGGCAAAAGTCCAGACAAAAAAAGTTATTTTGTGATTTTTCAAATTGAATAAGCTCATCCGTGGAGCAAGTCAGAAACACAGGCTTAAAGGACCATACTGCTGTTTTGCATGTTTGAGCCTAATATATTCAATTTTCATACACGTAACGTTACTGACAGTCATTTCCCAAAGGATAAAAACACATTTGAGCTTTTCTGATATTATGCAAAATCTCTTAGTCTTTCAAAATCAAATATTCAAGCGATACACCCACCTTAAAAATTGATGTTTGTTTTTTAAAATTTTTCCATAAATACAGGTCTTCTTTTGGGACTATATTCCCTGGTGGAGAAATACATTCACTCTACGCTTTTTATTGCGCTTAACACTAAACTTATGTAACTTCTAAAAAAAAACCCTGAATACTCTTGTTCACAATAATGGATTACCATATATACTCGAGTATAAGCTGAGTTTTTATTACCAAATTTCACAAAGTAAATTGGGGGTCAGCTTATACATGAGAAATTCAGATTTGATCCCAGAGAAGCAAATTTCCAGTAGCAGAAATACTACCATTACCACTACCCATGGAAAATAGTTTAAATCATACCTTAGAATGAGATATTTCCTGACTAAACGTCTTATCCAGCACATTTTGTGGCGGCCAGTAAGCACTGTTGTGATTGGTCCATCCTTTTGTCTTTGACCAATCAGAGATGACCTTATTAAAGTGCTGTTTCATATACTGGTTTGGTGCCGTTGTTTGGTACCATAATGTCAGTTACAGTAATCAGTTGCTGAAATAAATATCATGTTTACCAGTACATGGATTATTTTCAGAAAATCACAGGAATACTATGAAAATACCCAGAAAAACAGGTAATCTGCTAAACAAATAAATTGATGGAACAACATCAGGGGGTCGGCATATACACGAGATCGGGTACCTATCCCAAAAACGAGTATATACGGTACCTATCCCAAAAACGTTTCAATTATCAACAAGTTGATTTTAATAGCTTACCAGAATGAACTGAAACCAATGGTGGTCTGGAAGGTAGTAAAAACATTTTTAATTCACTGTTCCAGCAGTATACTTTGGGAAATGATTGTCAGTAATGTTACATTTATGAAAGTTGAATAAATTAGACTCAAACATGCAAAATGGTGGTATGGTCCTTTAAGCATTTCATTCTCTTTTTTTTCTGTGTTTTATCTCTTGTGAATTCACAGTATATGGAGAATAAAGTAAAAGGTCATGTATTTCCAGGAATGTGAGACGCACAAGGAGCCGGACAGGAGGAGAAAAGGAAGAGGTGGAGAATCTCTGAGAGGATCAGCGCTGTGAGAAAGAGAGAGATGGAGAAGAGCTGAGTCTGAAGACTCCAAAATTGAGATCCTGGTTGTCCTGCACTCTGCACCCTCCCCCNATAACACAGATGCACCACCCACTGGCTCCGTCCTCATCCCCGTCCTCAGCACACTGGTCACTCAGCAAAGGGCCTATTCAGCCGCTAAGGAAGCTGGACAGACATACTTCAGCCTGTACATGGCTGCAGCGAGACACATCCGCCCGTCGTACCTGGACAGCACCCGTGGCAGACAGTGTGGCGTCTCCCACTGAAGATTCACCCTTTTCCTCCTCCTTCAACATAAAGTCATTGTTACTTCTACTTTTACTATGGCTGCAGTATATTCCCGTGCTCTTTAAACATGTACAGTATACTTATTCTTCTTTCTTTGGCTCTGTATTTCCTTCTTCTTTTTTTATGATGAGCATGATTCTTACCTGTATGAATATTACCCATGGCTGTTTCTGCACGACTAAGGCTGCCTGCGTGACACGAACATACAGTATCACGTGTCTCACAGAGAAACCGGTGGGTGTGTGTAATTGCTGGTTTTGTTTAGTTTTTAATGGAGTTTTTATCTTTCTGGAGTGTAGTCGACCCCGATCCATGCCTCCGTGTGTTGTCGGACCCTCTGAGCCGCTCTGAGACCCTGCACATCGCAATAAGAATCATGCAGCATGCTAACATATTACTGTTGTTCTTAATTGATTCTCTATGTACTTAACATTGCAAGTAACTACTTAAATTATGGTATGACAATATCATGGTTGAAACGACGGTATCAAGCTGTTATGTACTATTTTAGTTTGATCGTGGTGATTTAACTACAATATGCTGTCAACAGTATTTAACTGCATGATATTCCTAGTTAATACGTTGGTAACTTGGGTGTTATTGTGAGTTTTGATTTTTCTCTTTTTGGATTGACGGCTGGTGAATTATAAACTATTGTTTGTTAATTTCTGAGCTTCATAAGTGCATATACTATTTTGTGTTAAAATGAATTTTTGTGTTAAAATGTTGAAGAGAGCGGTGAGGATGATGACAGACGCACCTTTTTAAAGAATTTGATGGGTTTCAGATTGTATATGAAGTATGCTTTTTTTTTTTTTACAGTGTCATAAACACAAGATCATAGGATTAATCACTTTTCATGTTTAGAATAAAAGTATCTGATTGGTGAAAGTATTATAACTCAGAGTTTATATCATGGAGGGTGTGACTGAATTTGGTTTATTGTTTTCAAAAGGATGTATTAAAAATTTTTTAAAGGGCCATGCCATCCATTTTGCATGTTTGAGCCTAATATATTCAATTTTTCATACATGTTACATTACTGACAATCATTTCCCAAAGCATACTACTGGAACAGTGAATTAAAAATGTTTTTCCTACCTTCCAGACCACCATTGGTTTCAGTTCATTCTGCTATTAAAATCAACTTGTTGATACTTGAAACGTTCTTGGGATAGGTAATCCATCATCACCAACAAGATGTATATTCAGGTTTTTTTTAAGTTTCGTAATTTTAGCATTTAAGCGCAATGAAAAGCTCAGAATGAATGTATGCCTCCATCGGGGAATATAGTCCCAAAAGAAGACGTGCATTTATCGAAAAATTTAAATGACTGTCACTTCATAAGGCTGTGTAACTATTAGCAGGAGAAACATGGATTTTTAAGGTGGGTGTATCACTTGAATATTTGATTTTGAAAGATTAAGAGATTTTGCAAAATATCAGGAAAGCTGAAATACAGTTTTATCCTTTGGGAAATGATTGTCAGTAACGTAACATGTATGAAAATTGGCTATATTAGGCTCAAACATGCAAAATGGTCAGTATGGTCCTTTAACTCAACATTCCTCAAGAGGGCGCCAGCATCTCACACACACACACACAGATTCAAATGTAACCTGTAATAAGTGTGAAAAGTCCACATGAATTTAGAATCAGAGGAACTTTTTCTATGCAGCTTATGTATATTACACTCAATATTAGATTTCTGAACACAAAATAACGCCAGTGTTTGCTTCTACGGGAGCTCAGGTCATCTGTGCTGCATAGACATGATCATTATTGGCTCACACAGGTCGTGATGGTGGGGCGGGGGTGTGTGTGGGGGGCTCTGGGTTTGATAAGTAGAGAGCAAGATTAGAGATGCTGTGAGACAGATAAAAGCAAACTAACGCTGTCTGTCTCTCCGGGTCTTTGGTTAATTAATTTCAATAAGTAAATAAATAACCGCTGATATTCACACTGAAATGATCAAAGACATCATGTATTTATATCATATTTACCAGTGCTTCTCTACATAATATCAGCTGCTGGTTTTCTTTCACTGCCAGTAATAGTGTTCTTTTATCACTGGTCACAGAGAGTCATTGTCCCTTTAAGCAGCTAGTTTATATTTTAATAATGTAGCCAAAATGTAAGGTTTAGGCTACAAATCAAACGCTACTTATAACCTCCATCTTAAGTGCTTTAGGTGAGCCGCATGATTCTTAGTTTAGGTGAACAAACCGGAGAGGATGTATGAGAGGACCCAACGTGAAACACAGCTGTTTACGCATTTCATTTTTTTGATGATGATTATATAACTCTAGTGTGTATTCCCAGTCCTATCAATATTACCATGTGATCAGATGTAATCAGTGTGTGAACCAATAAAATCACAATGCAGAGAGCACCTGACTCCTGTTTCTTATCTACACTGAAAAACAATGTGTTTTATGTTTGTGTGCATGTGTTTCGTCTCTCTCTCTCTCTCTCTCTCTCTCTCTGTGTGTGTGTGTGTGTGTGTGTNTGTGTGTGATGATACCAGCCACAGACACAATGATCCCGGGACAAAGGTCAGATTTGTAGCAGCAGTACTGTAAAAGATAGAAATTTTTATGCTATTTTTTTAAATTTTTTTTTTAATCTTTAATCACTTTCCTCTTTGATTGTTCAAATTTTAAAAACCTGCACTCTCAGGAATAGCTATTTGATCTCACATGAGCAAGAACAGCTTGTGTGTGTTTTAAAGGTGATCTTGGTCTTTATATAAACGCTGTCAGGACAAAGGTTGACGAGACGTTTACTGCCCTGTCACATGACGTGATAGGAATGAGAATAATATCATCACAAATATCTCAGATCTCACACATATAATTTTAAACGGAATTCAGACAAAGGTCAGACAGATGTTATTATTGCCCTAAAAGTCAATTTAAGCAATCTTCTGCTGTAATATATTCTGTCATTATATATTAATTTGGATTTAATCTGAATTGAACGACATTCAAGGGTAAATTTAGGAATGATCTGGAAGTCTGTGCACATATAGGTTGACAGAAGAATGTAGTTTAAGACAGACCTGTAATGTAATATAATGCAAATGTGAATGTAAATGCCTCTTTTCTGTCCTACTTGCCCACCTACCTGTCTGTCTGTGTTTGTCATACTCAGACAGTATAGCAGCTGCCAAAGCACCTATTCTATATAACAAAGTGTGAGTCATATTTACAGACAGACTTAAACGTAACACTGAAAACATGAAACCAATACAGAGATATGGAGAAGGATAGGAACCAATAAACATTTTGTAATTTGTTTTTTGTCAAAGTAGCAGGAAGTTACTGGCCGAGCAAACTTAAACACATTTCTCTCTCTCTCTCTCTCTCTCTCTCTCTCTCTCTCTCTCTCTCTCTCGAGAAATAAATAGCTACTGTAAGTATAATATTTTTTGGAGGTACATCAAAACCTTTTACATGTTACTGAATCATCTCAGCTACATTAATGATTATTTCTGCCTTATTTGTTACTATACAGTGATTCCATGAATGTGTCCTGGTCTAAATATATCAGAATCAGAACCAGAATCAGATTAATTTGGCCAAGTATGTTCTCACACACCAGCAACTTATCCAGCACACACACACACAATGGCAGGCAATATAAAAAGGAAGCAAAATAACAGACTATCAAATAAAATATGATAAAATAAGAATAACGTCAGCTCAGTTAAGTCCCTGTGTCATAATTTCATGAATAGTTCACCTTAAATATTCATTGATATTGCACCTGGTTGTAATGGTGTTACAGGGGTGTGAAATAAATCCTGATTAATTGTTCGCAAGGGTGATGGCTTGTGGAAAAAAATTCTCTGGCACCCATCTGAGGCGCCTGCCAGAGGGAGCTCAAATAAATGAGTTAATTAAGAATTAATTTGCAAAAACAGCTGAACTCCAATTTTATAAATTTATAAAGTCATATGTTTTTTATTTGTGCATTCCAGGTAATGTCACTCAAACTGCAGGTTACATTAAAGGATCATGCCATCTATTTTACATGTTTGAGCCTAATATATTCAATTTTCATACATGTAACGTTGCTGACAATCATTTCCCAAAGCATACTACTGGAACGATGAATTAAAAATGTTTTTCCTACCTTCCATACCACCACTGGTTTCAGTTCATTCTGGTACGCTATTAAAATCAACTTGTTGATACTTGAAATGTTCTTGGGATAGGTAATCCATCATCTCCAACAAAACGTGTATTTAGTTTTGTTTTTCTTTTAAAGTTCAATAATTTTAGCATTTAAGTACAATAAAAAAGCACGGAATGATCTGAAAATGCAGTGCATTTTCAGCACAGTGGTGCATTCAAGTGCTGTAGAGTGAAGAACTGACAACAGGGAGCATGGCCGTTAAAAGGATTTAGCCTATTTTTGATTTCTTCCATTGATCATTTTTTGATTAACTGGTTGTTAAAGGACCATACCACCCATTTTACATGTTTGAGCCTAATATATTCAATTTTCATACATGTTATGTTACTGACAATCATTTCCCAAAGGATAAAATTGTATTTCAGCTTTCCTGATATTTCACAAAATCTCTTAATCTTTCAAAACTAAATATTCAAGTGATACACCCACCTTAAAAATCCATGTTCCTCCTACTAATAGTTACGCAGCCTTATGAAGTCATGGTCCTTTAAATTTTTCTATAAATGCAGGTCTTCTTTTGGGACTATATTCCCCAGTGGAAATATACATTTGCTCCATGCTTTTTATTGAGCTTAAACACTAAAATTATGTAACTTAAAAAAAACCCTGAATAGTACATTTTGTTGGCGATGATGGATTACCTATCCCAAGAAAGTTTCAAGTATCAACAAGTTGATTTTAATAGCGTACCAGAATGAACTGAAGCCAGTGGAGGTCTAGTAGGTAGGAAAAACATTTTTAATTCACTGTTTCAGTAGTATGCTTTGGGAAATGATTGTCAGTAACGTAACATGTATGAAAATTGAATATATTAGGCTCAAACCTGTAAAATGACCGGTATGGTCCTTTAATCTGGATCCAATCCGGACCAAATTGCTCCTATGGATAGCGTATGGAGGTATAAATATTGCATGGCATATAACTTTTGAAAAAGCTAACAAACATATCCAATCAATTAAAAAAAAAAAATTACCAGGTTTTTCCCTGGGCTATGCCCCACCCTTCCCCCAGTGTGAAAACAAACAAACAAACAAACAAACAAACAAACAAACAAAAGAACCGAATCGGCTCAAACACAACTTTGTGGAGGTATTTAACATATAGTCACATAGATAATTGGAGAGTTTGAGAGATGAAAATCAGATTTCTATGCCACTCTGACATCATCATTTGAAATAATAAAGTGTTAAACAAACCTATAACTTCCATTTTATTCAAAGTCATCTTATTTGGACTTCCGGTTACTACAGAAAGCTTTTGATTAGTTTCACTCTCTTAGCACTGTTTGTGTGCTGACGTCACGGCCGGCGTGACGCATTCAGCACCAGTGTGATTAGACAGTGCACGAGCTCTCAGAGTGGATGAGNCGGCCGGCGTGACGCATTCAGCACCAGTGTGATTAGACAGTGCACGAGCTCTCAGAGTGGATGAGGCGCGAGACGCAGCGTGGAACACCGCGGCACCATCCGGCACGCGACTCCGCTCCACTACCGCACGCGCTGCTGGATAACTGAGTCGGAATAAAGGTAAAGTAGCGCTGAATGATTTTCTCCCGCAGTTACACAAGTTTTAACTGTTTGACTGAAGCGGAGAGACACGTGACATTTTAGACAGGTTTCACACCCAGAACCACTTTTACTGTGTGTGTGTGTGTGTGTGTGTGTATGATAATGATGGGGATCCTNGGTTTACTGTACACAGGGGTTTATGGCACTGTGAGCAGCATGCCCTGCTGTGGTGTTCCATACTGTATATGCCCTGCTGTAAGGTTAAGGTTAAAGGACCATACCATCCATTTTGCATGTTTCAGCCTAATATATTCAATTTTCACACATGTTACATTACTGACAATCATTTCCCAAAGCATACTACTGGAACGGTGAATTAAAAATGTTTTTCCTACCTTCCAGACCTCCATTGGTTTCAGTTCATTCTGCTATTAAAATCAACTTGTTGATACTTGAAACGTTCTTGGGATAGGTAATCCATCATCACCAACAAGACGTGTATTCAGGTTTTTTTTAAAGTTATGTAATTTTAGTGTTTAAGCTCAATAAAAAGCGTGGAGTGAATGTATGCCTCCACCGGGGAATATAGTCCCAAAAGAAGACCTGCGTTTATGGAAAAATTTAAAGGACCGTGACTTCATAAGGCTGTGTAACTATTAGCAGGAGAAACATGGATTTTTAAGGTGGGTGTATCACTTGAATATTTGATTTTGAAAGATTAAGAGATTTTGCAAAATATCAGGAATGCTGAAATACGGTTTTATGCTTTAGGAAGTGATTGTCAGTAACCTTACACGTGTGAAGTTTGAATATATTATGCTGAAACATGCAAAATGGATGTCATGGTCCTTTAACAAATTACAAAACACTTTAAAAAAATCACGAAAAAATTTAACAAATCATGTCGAGAATAACATATGTATATACATAAGTATATCCTTTGTTGAAATATACTGTAATTATTTGTCTCTTCTTCCATGTTTTTTTTTTTTAAACTTGGCTTAAAACTTATGCACAACACTTCAGAGGAAGAGAACAAAGAACACTATAATGTTTACTTCGAAAAAAAGTAACTGACATAGATGCTGTCCAGTCACGAACAAGAATCTTTGTCCCTAACTCTTCCGTTTTGTCAAAAGTTGTGTGATTTGTTAAATTGTTTCGTGATTTTTTAAAAGTGTTTTGTAATTTGTTAAAATGTTTTCTGATTTGTGAATATGTTTTGCACTTCTCGGCCACCATAAAATAGCACATGAAAACAATATGAGAAAATATAAAATTCTAAAAAATAGTAAAAATATCCCTATACATATTTATATACACATGTATGCTCAAACACTCATAGTACACATACTGTATACACATTTGTGTGTTCAATGCAACATATCACAACAAGGGTATATATTGACAAATACCAGCCAATTGTGCAAAGGTTCTATCAAAGATCTTTCCAATGCTGTCTAGTATCTTCATGTGATCTGAGCATACTGGAGACTAAAGTACAGCACTGAAGATGTACCTTTGATGGAGAGAATCATGTCTGACAGATTCATACTTTACATTTAGACTTACAGTAACTGGAGGAGAGGAGCAGGGACGAGCTGTCTTTACCAGTTCAGGTAGAGAGAGAGAGCAGCTTGTCTGGGACGGTGTTGCTGCATTCTTCTTCCTGCAGAGAGGAAAAGGAGCGGTGGCTGACCTGCAGCCATGCATCAATTAAGGACTACAGTTGCAAGGCTTCGTCCTGTGATGGCTGCACAGACGGTCCAAAGCCTGTCCCAGCCCAGACACTTAGTGGTCGCTGGTGCTCTAAGGACATTTCAGCCCAGCAGGCACCTGAATGCCTCTGTGACTGCTGAGCCCTTTTTGAACGGTACCAGCTCTAACTATGTGGAGGAGATGTACCATGCATGGCTGGAGGATCCCAGGAGTGTGCACAAGGTATATGTTTCAGGTGCCTTCAGGGTCTTGTGTGTCATGCAAAACATGTGAAGTGCTACTCCTCAATTAAAGGACTATACCAGCCATTTTGCATGTTTGAGCCTAATATATTCAATTTTCATACACATAAGGTTACTGACAATCATTTCTTGTCTGTCAGTTCTTCACTACAACATTTGAATGCATCACTCAGAAGCATTTTCAGATCACTCTGCACTTTTTATTGTGTTTAAATACAAAAATTACATAACTTCAGAAAAAAACCCTGAATATACATCTTGTTGGCGATAATGGATTACCTATCCCAAGAAAGTTTCAAGTATCAACAAGTTGATTTTAGCAGCATACCAGAATGAACTGAAACCAGTGGAGGTCTGGAAGGTAGGAAAAACATTTTTAATTCACTGTTCCAGTAGTATGCTTTGGGAAATGATTGTCAGTAATGTAACATTTATGAAAATTGAATATATTAGGCTCAAACATGCAAAATGGGCGGTATGGTCCCTTAACATGATGTCAAACCTGAATCTGCTACATTAGAATGTGTTGCCAGTTTACCCTGACCAGATCATTTTTACCTGAGAGAATGAGTTCTCCATACTGATATATACCTGTCCAAAAATTTGATGGGTAAAGGTTACACAAACAGACACAATCAACAAGTTGTGTGTGAGTGTCTGAGTATGTGTGTGTGTCCATATGAATAGGAGAGGACCTGGGCAGGGACAGAAGAGCAGAAACTAAGGACAGACAGCAGGAACAAAGAGGATGACTGTCACAGTAAATGTAAAGTCTATGCAGAGAACCACCCTAAAACTACAATTCTGAAACATGCCAGACATTTTACTTTGAAGGATTCTGATTCATAGTTACTCTCAACAAAAAAGTAATTTAAAGTGTGTTCCATGTCTGCAGTGTTGTGATTTACAGAATCACAAGGGCTGAACAAATATCAGTAATTTGTATCTTTAACAGTAATGTCAGCTGTGTTCAAGTGGCCTGGTGAGCTAATGTTAACGGTGTCATGGTTTAAAGTAAAAGTAAGACTTTGATATGATTTGAAATAAGATCCAAGACAATGTTAAGATTTCTACCAGATTATTTTGGCTGTAGAAGAAGTAGCAGTTGAATTGGATTGATTGATTTATATTTAGGATCTTTTTTTTCTTACAGTAGTACTACAACTTTATTATTACTACTTGTACTTAATGCTTGAAGTGGACAAAAGAAGGTACACCAGTGGCTGGTCATGAGGTCCAGTCCAGAGGGGGAGGGGCTGGATGAGAGAGTGAGATTGGATCGNGGGGGGGGGTGTACCAGAAATTCTCCTTTGTTTTCAAAGTTCAGTGTTGGCAGGTATGTACTGAGTTCACAGTGATTTTAGTTTTATTTAACGTGTGGCCCTTTGACCATGAGAATGAAATTTTATTGGCCCCCGTCCTCATCAAAGTTGCCATCCATCCATCCATTATCCTCCGTTTATCTGGGTCTGGGTCGCAGTGGCAGCAGACTAAGCAGCCCGACTCACACTTCCCTGTTCCTGGCCAGGCCCTGTAACTCCTCCTGGATGATGCTGAGGTGTTCCCAAGTCAGCCAGGAGATGTAATCCTTCCAGCATGTCCTGGGTCTTCCCTGGGGCCTCGTCCTAGTTGTGCATCAAAGTTGCCCATCTGTGGTATATATAAATATGCTGTCCCTGATTTAATTCATCTGGCTGCAACCTTTGCTATTGTTTTCCTCTGCGTTGTTCTGCAGAGGAAGTTGGAAGATTTATAAGAGGTTCTGGTACTCTTGAAAAGTACTCTGAAATGAAAATCACAGAGGTTCCGGTACTGCGTACCAGTGAGTACCTGCCTACTTCACGCACTACTTGTACTGCAGCTGCTACTACCACTACTACCTTGAGTAGTACCACTAATACTGCTGCTGCTACTTCTAGTACTAGTAGTGGCCAGTAGTAGCAGTATCAGTGTCAACAGGAGAATACTATTGTTACAGAAGTACAAACCTGTAGTGCTACTATTATTTCTGTAATAATTACTTCAGGGATCAAAACAAATTTCTAGGCATAATCAGCCACAGTCAGGATGACTTAAATTACAGACTCGATTAACTTGCCCCAAGTAAGCAGTGGCCTGTTGTTGTTGTTGCTGTTGTTGTTTTTAAAGTTGTATCTAAGTTCAGAAACAACACTGAGTAAGTATTTTAATTTCACTGTCATAAAACCAAATAAAAAAAATATTGTAAATTACTGGAGCTGATAATAAATTCCAGGTTGTCATGCTTATCTAGAACTTGAAACCATCCTTATGGCAAGCCAAATCAGAATTACTATCAATAAGCTGGCAAAGATCTTTAAGTGAATTAAGTTGGATATGTTGAGAAACTTTCTAAACTTTGACATTATAAATGTTTCATAAAATTAAAAAAAAAAAAACAATGTCTGACAAAGATAAAAGTAAATAAGCCTGGGGATATTGTTGTAATTGCTTGACTGAATAGAAAATAATAAAAATGTTATTGGCATTTAAATTATAATTTAGCACTGGTCAAGTCGGGGTTTTATTACTTCCAGCAAGGATGTTCTATTTTTATCTGCCTGTGTTAAATTTTGGATATGCATCCAGTTTTGGATATACAGATCCAGGAATTTCATTTTTTTTCTTCTTTTTTTTTTAACATTATGAGCTGTTTTGTTTTGTCTCAATCAACCATTTAGACAAAACATCAAGCATAATTATCATATGATAGACTATCAATAGGTGAAATTAAGTCCGGATAAGAATCTGGATAAGAGTCTAGATCTGCTGGACTAAAATATATGCTTGAACAGGAGCACATTAATGCTCATTAATGCAATAACAACTAGGGTAGATACATGCAACAACCACTAATGTGATGCTGAGTCCACATCATCCAAACAGTTTCTTTTTTTTTTTTATTGTATACTTAATAATTACAGAGATAAATCCATAAAATAGTATGTTTATTATAGTTGTTTCTTCCTCTTTACACCAGTATGTTATTAGAATAACAATGAGTGCCCTTCAGTTTGGGATTTGGTCTCTTAGGATTTTCATAAACCACAAATTGCCATTAGCATGCCATTAGCATGTCATTAGCATGTGCTGGTGATGAGCTGTATCATTGTGTGTGTGACTGTGCCTTGGTTAAAACATACATTATGTCACAGCCTACCTGTGAGATTGTATTTCTCTACATGGCAGGATGTAAAGTAACAATACTGATCTTTAAAACCTCTCACAGCAGTAAGCCAATTACTCTGCCTTCTCGTTAGAAACTTACATGAACGTTGAACACGTGTTTTAGCATGTTATCACACCTCATATACATTGTGCCACTGAAGATGTCAATGATTGTCTCACTTCATCCTGTATGCTCTCCTCTGTCTCCCTGTAGTCCTGGGATGTATTTTTCCGTAATGCTCATGCAGGGGCTCTGCCAGGTGCGGCATACCAAAGCCCTCCACCCATGGGTGGGACTGCTCATGGAGTGGCCAGTGCCCAGGCTCTGATGGGGGCTCAGTCCAATATGGAGAAGCTGGTGGCGGACCACCTAGCAGTACACTCACTGATACGAGCATACCAGGTAAACTACAAACACACCTGTTCACCACAGCAGACAGCAGCTACAAGGCATGTTGATATTCATAAAATATTTGACCTTCCTTTGTTATTTCACTTTAAAGAACCAGCTCAAGTGTCATGGTTTACATTCATACAATTTCATTCCGCTAGACAACTCTCACTATCACGATGAGCATAATAATATGCACAGGATGCAAATATGCCAAACAAATCATATAAGAAGGGCTGCAGTGGGATAACCTCATTCATCTTCAGTTTGTGTCTGTTATCAGTAGGAGATGTGTGCAGCTGAATGATAAGAAGCTGATTTTATGGTCTTTCCAGTTCCTGGTGAGAACTCACAGCCTCACTTAGCCCATCAAGCTAAATAATGACTCTGCACCAAAGCAATTTTAGGCTAGGTGTCAGAAAGGATCATGCTAAATGCTTTGTTAAATTAACTAGTGCAGTGCCGTTCAAAACATGTTTGTTTGGAATGTGCCGGACTTTATGGTGTGAGCCATAGTCTGCCATAATTTAGTTGTGCACGTCCTCATGAGCTAGCTTTGTTTGCTGTACGGGCTCAGGTTGAGAGTGGCACTGGATCAGAGCATATGTCACTGTGTTCGGAGCATATCCTGCCAACGATTTAGCCCTTGTCAAAGCCGCTCAGGTCTTTACACCTTCCCATTTCTCTCACATCCAACATGTTGACTACAAGAACCAGCTGTCCAACTGTTAAGCCAATAGTTGGATCTCGTAGTCAACGTGTGTCTGATCAGTTAAATTAGGTTTATTTTCATGAGTCATCAATCATCATAATCAGTCATCATCAGGAATAACTTTATCTCATTTGACATGTTGATGAACGTTTCCCCAAAATAAATTTATGACTAGATGTAGATGAATCTCCTGCTTGTCATGTTGAGCTGCTGCAGGTTTGAACTGTGCAACCACTTTGTTCATAAAGGGAACAACCTATGAATTACTTTGTTGTGCCTTTGAAATGCCTTTTTTAATAAGTTTACAGTCTTGAAATTCCTTCATATAAATTCCATGAGCCACGTTAAGTTGAATATGACATGGACCTGCTGTATCCATGACTAGAAGCCATTCGAGATGTAAAAACTGAGCCACACACACGATCTGATGATTCAACCCAACAACTCTCATCTGTTGTACTTGTTTCTGTTTCATGGCATTACTGAGGCTCCACTGAGGTGTCGTCAGAGTGATCTGTACCCAGACAAGAAACAATCATGGGCATTTTCTGCTTTTCTGCTTCCTGTCACGGCAGCATGTTTACAATGATCAGGATTTTATGTAGACAGATTCTACTGAAATCCTATAGAAGTCCTGAGCAGTTTACAATAGACAGAAACCAGTTTTTGCAGATGTGTTTTACAAAAACTGTCCCCACACACACCCACTCTGAGCTATGCTACCCTGTGCTTAGGTACGAGGACATCACATAGCGAAGCTGGACCCCCTGGATATCAGCTGTGTGGACTTTGATGATGCCCCGTGTACTGTGGGTTTCCAGAATGTCGGTGAGAAATATGAACCTGCTTACATTTTTATTCATGCTTATGTTATCTGTTGTTGTTCTTTCCTCTTCCTGTCATTCTTTGTTTCATTCCATTTTGCCCAAGTACACATTGAGTGTCCTTTTCTTTCTACTTCACTCTTTTTTAAACATTTTTTTGTTTCCTTTTTAGCTTGCTTTCTTTCTTTTCATATGTGAATCTTATGTGCGTTCTCATATCCCCTCCACCCTCCCTCTGGCCCACCCATGCCCCTCCTTGCATAGAGTTATAGATCTGGAGTCACCACATGTCTCAGATGGACCTGCTAGCATTATGGCTGCTGACCTGGAGCCCACTTCTCTGATATAATTTCCATGATAACCTGGGTGAGGAGGGGGGGAGGTGCAGATTAGAGCCCTGCATGGGCCTTGGGACCCATCAGGCCTCGAGGCAATTTACAAATCAGGCCAGGGTTCAGCTGAATTTCACAACACTAGCTCGACTCAGCTGAAGTCAAGCTTTTTTTTTCCCCCCCTCCTCTCTCCACTCACATCATGACACACCTCCTGATGCTGCATTCACATGTTGGAACACTGAAGCAGCAGCTGACAGCCGCTACTTTTACTTTGAAAAGAGCTGAACTTCAGGTTCTGATGACTGCTTAAAAAAAAGAGAAAAAAAAAGACAGCGGGCCTCGGGTTGGGCTGGGGTCGAGAATTTCATTAAGTCTAGGGCTTTGGGTCAGGTTCAGACAGTTCTGTGTGTAGCCAGCCCGGGTATGGGTCTGTAATGGGGCCCGTGCAGGGCTCTAGTGCAGATATGGAGGGGAAGGAGGAGCTAGAAGAGAGCAACTGACCAAACTTCCAAAATGCTCTTGTTTTATCTTTAACATTCACCTTCATCCTCTACTATGAACTATTAATTTGTCCTCAAGGCAATCTACAATTTTCAACGTTTTCTCTGCTTTTTGGACTGTAGTGTATTGTAATTCTCTTTCAGCTTCTAATGGAGAACGAGTCTGTCATATATAAAATTCACGTTTAGAAATTCAGTTCTCTTTTTCTTCTGGAATTATTATTTATTTATATTATTTATTGTTAAAATTTATTTATTACTCAATTATTTGATCATTATATTAATTTTAATTCATTCATTCATTTGTTCACATCTTCATTAGTCAGGTTTGGTCCTTCAAATTGTACATAGTCCTTATAGTCCTTATAGTTCTGATCAGTCATTGTTCTGGTTTCCTCCATACATATATACAATACACTTTATGGTTGTTTCAGAAATATTGTGACTACCTCTGCAAGTCTGTTAGTTTAATAATATTGAAAAATGCTTAATCTCTGCATGGATCTGCATGAAAATGCACATAGCAATAGACAATCATGTGACAGATTTTATTTCAAGCAAGCATTGTTGTTCATTAAAATTGTAAAAATGCCCTATATTGCATTGTTCAGAAATTATTTAGAAGTACTGGATCTAACCAAAAATTAGTTGATCCTTGGTCCCAAATTTAAATTAAATCTGTTACCAGGTATCTGTCCTGCTAACACACAGGACTGAAAACATAACCTCCTTACTGGATGTAAAAATTGTGCCTTACTTGTGTTAAAAAAAAAACAAAACAAAAAAAAAAAAAAAAAAANAAAAAAAAAAAAAAAAAAAACATGAAATGTGTCCTACTGTACCTTCATAAGATTAGCAGATGAGGAAAACATCAAGGGAAAATGTTTTGTTTTTCAAATAAGGATAAATTATTATTGTGTTGCAACAGTGGGTTTTCAGTAGTAATTCGTACTGCTCTGTTCTGGAAATATTTTAGCTTCCCACTTCCTGTAAGTAGCAAAAACTTTGTCATAACAGTTGAAGTACAGGAATGAGTAGAAAAGTGATTGTGTGTTCAGGCATTTGCTGTGTGGTTATGAATGCCTGTAGAAAAGTAGCATTGTCCCTGATGAAAAGGTTGGGCCTCTGAATTCAAAAGCAGGTAACTGTTAGAGTTATAAAAGGATGTTTCCAGAGTTAATAGAGGCATTGTTCTGCGTTGTTCTGCTGGTGTTGAGGTTCACAGAGAGGTGAACAAAAGGTAGGTGCTCACCATTTGGAGTCTGACCAGGCTGCAGAGAATAAGTGAGAAGCTGTTTAATTTATGCATGTTTATGTGTCTCTCCGTGCATCTAGAATTAGCTAAACACAGAGAACATCTGTGTGACATGTTTGCTGGAGATAGGAACCTCAAACTTCTTCTCCTTTTGTTCTTTTCATTGGGAACCAACATAGCCTACACGTTGTTGTGTTCTGTGCATTAATATTAAACGCTCTAATTGGCTGTAAGTCAGTCTGTGGTGTTCCTGGTAATGTTCACCAGTTAACTCTTATTAACTACTTCCCTGGTTTCATGGCGGGGTTCTCCTTGTTCTCAAAAACATAAGCAGCTTTTAGCAGGATTGGACTGTTTGGAAAGGACATGTGTTTGTGGTTATTGGCTCCTGCTAACCTTTGTTCAGGGGCCAGTGGAGTCAAACAGGACTAGCCAGGCTTATCTCTGCCTGCTTCTTTAAATCGTTGTAGTGATTAGATTGCAGACAGACAGCTTGATTGCTGTACAGGATTCTGTCTTTACTTTGAACCATCACAGAAAATTCCTTGTGTGTTTTTATGTGTGGGGTGGAAAGTCTAAAGATCCCTTATGTAACACAGAATGCTGACTCTGGCATATTTAATTCAACACCCCTGTCCCTAGTACAGTACCTTGCACCATCATAGCAGACAGGAATGTCCAACACACAGGCATGGATATACAACCCCTCCCCCTCCTTGGTTGTGTGTTGTCTTATCTTTCTTTGTTATGTTCAGAACATCACATGTTTTTAGGGTCTGAGGTTCCTCTCCTACAAACCAACAACAACCAACACATAGCCATCAGTTTGTGTGTGTGGGAGCTGATTGTCCAATGTACTGTAAGCTTTAATCATAAATCCACAGTCTGAGAAACCAGAAGAGTATGTTTAAAAAATAAATAAATAAATAAAAATCATATTTTTATACATATACACACTGTATATTTGATTTGGTTCTGAGCAAAAGCTACCGTATATACTCGAGTATAAGCCGAGTTTTTATTATCAAATTTCGCAAAGCAAATCGGGGGTTGGCTTATACAGGAGAAATTCAAATTTGATCCCAGAGAAGGAAATTTCCANCAAAGCAAATCGGGGGTTGGCTTATACAGGAGAAATTCAAATTTGATCCCAGAGAAGGAAATTTCCAGGAGCGGAAATACTACCATTACCACTACCCATGAAAATAGTTTAAATCATACCTTAGAATGAGATATTTCCTGACTAAACAGCTTATCCAGCACATTTTGCAGTGGCCAGTAAGCTCTGCTGTGATTGGTCAGTTACGGTAATCAGTTGTTGAAATAAATATCATGTTTACTGATACGTGGATTATTTTCAGAAAATCAGAGGAATAATATGACAATACCCAGAAAAACAGGTAAATTGCTAAACAAATAAATTGATGGAACAACATCAGGGGATCAGCTTATACACGCTTATACTTGACTATATACGGTACTTATTCTTCAAAATTTTTCCAGCTAGCTCACATTTACCTTTAGCTTAGTTTTCATTGTATACTCAGTATAGCAGCTCTAGATTTAGCAAAGATTCAGATTTTATCTAAATGTCAGAAAAACCTACAGTTTCTAGGGGAGGGTATCAAAATTCAATACCTTTATGGTATAAACTACTACCAACTGTTAAATTGTGCTGTTCAGCCTCCTGTTTCAGTACCTAAGTGAGTAATCTTGCCTCAAGATTGGATAAAGATAAAGAATCTCAGACAAAGTAAGTAGCAGTGGTGTGGACTCGAGCAGGACTGCTCTCTGGTATATAACAGCCAATCGATTTTCATTTTGGAATGGGGAAACGGAAAACGGATGAGCCCTTTCCTGTTTTTGGTTTTGGAATAGGAAAACGAAAGACGAGCCGTTTTCTGATTATTCTTTTTATGTTCATGAATGGTAAATTCGTTTCATGCTTGAAAACTTAGCATTAGCGACTTCAAGCTCAAGTTTGCCATCAAAGCAGCTTCACTTTCCAAGTCCTTGTTCAGCAAATCATCTTCCAACACTCCTCTCTGAAAATCCTCGTCTGGCTCCAAATTAGGCTCGTAATGCAACAGCGTTATCACTAGACATTCCTTTTCCACTGTTTTCTAATGTTCTTGCAAAGATATATTTCCCATTTGAATCTAACATCTGATTAGCTTCTTCCTCTTCTTCTTTGGTTTTAGGCAGTTACAAACCAGGTAAAGACCAAAGACTTCTGTGGCAAACAAAGAAATAAACGCAAAAGCAAAGCAGAAAGTTTTCAATCATGAAACAAAGAAAAATTGAAAATCAGCTCGTTTTTCATTTTCTTATTCAAAATGAAAAAAGGGAAAGGGCTCGTTATCCATTTTCCCAAAATGAAAATCGATTGGCTGTTATGTACATGGATCCTCTCTACTCTCATAACTTCAGCGTTTTAACAAAACATGACTCAGAATGAGAAAAATTTTTCAGTGGTGAGTTGAGGAAACTGAGACCATAATAATAATTTGGTCATTGCCAGAGATACAAGAAAAGCTCAGTCAACGTCACAAAAAGCTGGAGATCTGTAAAGATGAAGGAGCAGATAGTTAAGTTAAAGAAACTTAGGTAACAAATTACGTGCATATTTGTACTATATTGTTCTTTTATTGGAACTCATCCTTTTAAATTTTATTCTTTTGTAAATACACTTTGTAATTAAATCGTTTTTATTAAATCCTATTATGGTTGTGTTTACTGATCACAGCACAAGAAGTTTTGCATCACGTTTTTTTATTATCACCATGTTATCGTACACCGTTCCACCAGTTTACTATTCATGTCTCATATGAAAAATTTTGTAGTGTCACAACATTTGTATTTCTGGTAATTGAAGTATGCTATTAATGCTGCTGGAATGAATGCCACATGGTTGTAATAGTCCCAAGAATACTCCTCTGGTACTGTTATAAAAACACGACTGTTTATTGCACCGAGTGGAGCTTTCCAGCGTCAACTAAACCACTTCCCATCTCTGTCAGCTTTCCAGCATCACTAATACCCTGTCCACACTAATATGGATATTTTACAAAAAGTATATTTTCCTCTGTGTTTTGACCTCTCATCCACATGCAAATGGCATTTTAGGCCACTAAAACGGAGATTTTTTAAAACGGCTTCTAAAGTGCAGATTTCTAAAAACTCCGCTTTCTGTGTATCCGTGTGGATGTGTAAAACAGAGCGTTTGGAAAACGATGACGTCAGAACTAAACTCATGCAAACTGCTGCTTTGTGCAATGAGCATGCGCCAGAAACAATAACAACAACAACGGCAGCGACCGTGTAGCGGTTTCTTTACGTTTGGTTAGCAATAGCAGTTGCAAGTTTATAAGTTAACTTGTCATTGCTGCACTACTTTACCAGCAGACAACGGCGTCCGCTACTGCTGCGTCCAATATTAATGGGTCCATGGTGTCCGCTGGTTAAAGTCCACCAGAAACAACAGACAAACTTTATCGCCACCTGCCAGCCCAGATGCATTTGTAGCTGTTGAGCGTTCTCATGTAGACAGAGATATTTTCTAAAAAGATGCTTGTGTGGACATAAGTTTTTGTTTTAAACAGTGGGGGAAAATATCCTTTTAAAAAAATATTAATAATATAAAGTATTAGAGTGGACTAGAACTAAAAGCGATGTGTAAAAATATGGAGAAATTGCTCCACATTGAAATCTGGAACAACAGTATTCCCGCAGTCGTTTGGCTGTGGATAAGCCCACACAACGGGAGATGCTTGTCTCCTGATCATCACAGTGCACTGTGAAATTTCTGTTTGAAATTTCTGTTTTGATGGTATGTCTTTAACAAGAAGTAACACTAGCGAACAAATCACCTCACCTTCTGTGGTGCTTTTGTTATGCATTGATGACTATTGGTGCACATCCTGTTACAGCTCTCCAGACGGCTCTAGGGCCAAAGGAAGCACAAGCCGATGCACAATCAGTCCTGATGTAGGGTTACGCCAGGCATCAGCCGAGCACAGGCTCCAGCTCAGGTACCTTACCAGTTGTAGTATAGCCGCAACATGTGGAATTCACCCTTTTATTCCCCAAGATCTTTGACTGTCT
Organism: Lucifuga dentata; assembly: GCA_014773175.1. Taxonomy (NCBI): domain Eukaryota; kingdom Metazoa; phylum Chordata; class Actinopteri; order Ophidiiformes; family Bythitidae; genus Lucifuga; species Lucifuga dentata. The sequence goes on from VXCM01001812.1 coordinate 102,556, forward strand.
CATGCTAATTGAGTCTGCAGACAACAAGAGAAGCACCCCTTTGGACCCCAGGGTGCTGTTGTCTTATTGGCTAAAATCCTGCTGCAAATTACTCTTTTCAGATAAATCAGCAGGAAATCTCCACGTCTTCCTAAAAGACAGACGTTCAGTCTCCATTCAAACACACACACACACACACGCACACCTTCCCCAAGCTCACACACACACCTAGAGACAATTCCTTTTGGAAAGAACAACTCTGAAAAGACAATGGACAAAAGACTTTTAACTCCATGGTGTGATCTACAGAAAGTCACACCTCTCTCTCACTCTTTTCAGGATCTGCAAATGCAGAATGTGAATTGAAAGTTTTAATTTTGTGTTATTTCATTTAGAAGAATTTTGACTTTTATCTCAGGTGCAACTCCACAGAGACATTAACTAATCAACTTCTGCTGTGGGTAATAACTTTCTTTGTTTCAGCTGCTGAGGACTGATCCTNACTAATCAACTTCTGCTGTGGGTAATAACTTTCTTTGTTTCAGCTGCTGAGGACTGATCCTTCATGGAGCAAGCACAGGCTAAAACACGAAGAATTATAGTCTGCTTGTTAATGTGCTAACTGTTTGATATCTGATCGATTTGGACATCTGATTAATTTAATACCTTAGTCTGATAGTTGATAAATGTTTGTTAGAACTGTAGTAAAATGCTTAGTAAATAGGTTGTTCACGCCTCAGAATATTGTGTAGAATTAATAATAAGAAATACTACAGTGCCTTATTGAATGCTGCTTTATTGGATTTTACTGTATAACCACAGAAACTGACATTGGAGGAGAAACGGACTCAAGTTATTAGACGGGATACTTAAGATATTTAGAATAAGCAGAATAAATTCCCCATAATTCTCAAATTCCCAGAATGCCCTGCAACCAGAACTTCCTACTAAATCCTGCCTCCCTGCGGTATTTAAATGGTTGCTGTCCTCCCCTCTCTCTTCTCTTCTCTTCTCTCCTCTTCTCTGTCCAGCTGTTGAGGGTCTGGGACCTCTTCACCCTGTCTTTCGTCTCCGTCGTGTCCCTCGTGTTTCTGTATTCCCTCACCGTGTGTTACCTCCAGTCTTCACCACCTCTAGAACTTCACCACTTTCCATTGCAAGTCAGCTAAAGTACCAAGGCAGTTCAGGTGAATCTCGTTCACTCCTGATGAAGAAGACAGCCAACCCCGCTACCAGAGTCAACCCGGGTCCACCACTAAGACGCCTTTGCCAACCTGCATGGAACCAACTGCATCCACTCTGTCCTGTGAGCCAGAAGATTAAACAAGAAGTTTCCAGTTGGGAAGCCTGAAGAATGAATCGATTGATTGCAATGATCGACGCCCTCTCCCCGAGGAATCAGCCGACAGAAAGTCATCCTCCTCATGTAGTCCGGACAGTTATCAACCTGGTTCCAGCTGAGTCTCCTGCTGGATCGACTGAATCCAGCAAGTCAAGTTTAAAGTCACCAAATTTGTGATTTAAAGGATCATACAGCATTTTTGCATGTTTGAGCCCAATGAATACTACCTGTACACCCATTACATTACTGCCAACCATTTTCCAGAACTACAAATTAAAATGGAGATCAGGACCCTGATCATTAAGGGAACACACAGACTTTCTGATCATTTTACATGTGGAGTAACTGGTCTATCTTGTTTAAATGTTATTTCTCCAAGTCTGAACTTTTCAACTCTGAGTTCTGAGACAACCCTCTTGTAACTCAAAATGGTACGCTCCATTCAGTTTTCTGGAAATCTTAAAATCAATGGTACTTCCCTTACCTTTCCTGTATGCCTTCTCTTTCTTGGAAATATTTACAGACTGTCAATCTGATTGACAGCTCCCAACAACACCCAACCCCACATCCAACCTGTATGCATGGCTTGTTTGATGAGCTGTTCCAAAATCAATGTGGTTTTACAGGTTTTTATGGACTGGATGAATCCGACTTGGACAAGGTGTTCAGGCTTCCCACCACCACCTTCATTGGTGGCAAGGAGAGTGCTTTGTCACTCAGAGAGATTCTACACCGCCTTGAGGTAAAAAAAAAAAAGAAAAGCACTTTTCTTATTGAACAGATCAACTCTGTAAAACCTCCATATAGACTTAACAGGAAATATAATACCTAAAATGGCATTCTTAGGTGGCATTCTTCAGCAAGATGACGTACCTAAGATTGCATTCTCTGGCTATTTCACCCCTCTGTTATAGGCGGCGTACTGTCAACATATTGGGGTAGAATTTATGTTCATTAATGACGTNCCCCTCTGTTATAGGCGGCGTACTGTCAACATATTGGGGTAGAATTTATGTTCATTAATGACGTGCAGCAGTGTCAGTGGATCCGACAGAAGTTCGAGACACCAGGAATCATGCAGTTCAGTTTGGAAGAGAAGAGGAACCTTCTAGCCAGAATGGTCCGATCCACCAGGTCTGTGTGTGTACATCTCAACATTTCCTCATTAATGAGCTGAAAATCACACCACGCATCTGGAAGGTGGGATGTGCAGGTCAGTTTATTATGTGAAGCAACAGTGCCACTGTCTGTTTGCAGGTTTGAGGAGTTCCTTCAGAGGAAGTGGTCATCAGAGAAACGTTTTGGTCTGGAAGGCTGCGAATCACTCATCCCGGCCCTCAAGACCATTATTGACAAGTCCAGTCAGAGCAGAGTGGAGAGTGTCATAATGGGAATGCCTCATAGGTAAACAGAATAAATACTAGTGATGAGTGAGTACACCTTTATCTGTATCTGTATCCATATCCGCTCAACTAAGTAAATTATCCATATCCATACTTGGATGGGCGTAGCTTAACCTGAAGTGGGTGGGGTTTAACTGAGAGAGTTAAGAATCGCTAGCTAACTGGCTGGTTAGCCTAGGAGTTAGAAGCTACAAGAAACTATAGAAGTTATTAGAAATGTCCGTTTGTGTCAGTATCTTAAGTATGAATGTCCACGGTAAATGAATGTGTGTGTGTTTAGCTGTGGACTGAGAATAATGTTCAGCTGAATCTGAAAATAGCAAACTATAGCTAATAGATGCTACTATGCTAGTCTGAACAGAGTGGCTGTGAGTCGTGTAGAGAGGAGCTCTGTGATTGGCTGCCTGGACGATCACAGAACCATGTGGACACAGCGCTAGTAAGAGCTACCCAATCAGATTTTTTTCCTTCACAAGTACGGATATTAACACATTTTACTCGGATGGTACTTGTAAGAAGTGTATTATACGTAACGGATACTCGTTTCATCCGAGTACTCGGCTCATCCCAAATAAACACTTCTGCTGTGGCCATGTTGATTGTTGACATCTGCACTGTTACACTGTTCGACCAAATAATCCCAAGAATTAAAAGCTCCATAATCTAAAACAAAGAGCTAAAGCAGGGGTGAAAAGTTTCTTCACAACAGAAGAGAACTGAATAGAACATTATTGTCTAGATGAATACACAAAATATACAAAATATACCTGTGAACATTCCCGTTTTTCCCTGGTTTCTCCCGTATTTTCATCTTTTCTTCCACCGTGCTCCCGTTTGGTAATTTCTCCCATAAATCTCCTATATTTTGACCGTTATACAGAATCGTAATTGGCCCAATGAAGTTGTTTCAGTCATTATGTGGTGCATAATTATGTGGTGAGGTGTGGAGGTATTACTAGTGGAACGTGCTTGCCAGGGGACACCTGAAACCAAGCGGAACCAAAGTTGATTGAAACAATTTCTCGTGGGAGTAATAAACAAACATAATGTGGTCATGCTAGCATGCTAGCTAGAGAACAAGATTGGGCCAGGTTGGGGTTCCTGGATAAGATAAAACAGTAAGACAACCAAAAACAACAATACACATGGTGTACCCACATTCATCATTAGAACATTATGCATTTATGTTTGCATTTCCATCACTTCTCAGGCACCATGATGACCATGATGGTTTCAGATGTTTTCAAGCTACAAAACACAACGCAGAGCTGCTGTTACCTCGTTTCCACCAACATGCTGTCAGCTCTGCTGCCTGGTCGGTCCTCATCTTGGCTCTGCAAAGAACCGAAGAACCGTCCTGCATTCACACCAGTTCATGAGCTGAACGAAAGGCGTCATAATTCAGTCCAGCTTCATTTCTGCACCAATCAGCTTGGCTTCTTACCATCCCTGCGCTCCTTCTTTAACTTCTTCAGCATTTTTATTATTTGCTCTGTGTTATGACTCAGCCTAGGGAACTGGACTCAATATGTGTTCGAGGTCTCCTCAACCATGCCTGCTCCCAAGAAAAGGCCAAAACAAGAGTGTATTTCTGTAAAATAAATAACACTATTTATTTACAAATACATACAAACAGAATACGGAAATAACACACGCACACACAGAACAGAAAAGCTAGCATACGAAAACCGCGTTAACAGAACACACAAAGTAGCCACCGCTACGCATCGAATGGGAATAATGACAGAACTGACAGCTAGCAGAATGATCCGGGTTAACCGCAAACACAAAGTAGCCTGGCACAAAACGTCCAAATGGACATAACACAAAGTATCCTCAGAAGGATCACCGAGTGCTAGCACTACAAACCGAATGAGAATGATGGTCAGAATAACACAAAATAACAGAAACACAAAACAAGAGCGGCGTTGGTTGCGAGCGGACAAGGCAGGAAACCCCCGACTCTGAGGAGCTGTCAGCTGGGGCTTTTTGAATCCCAGCTTGATCTTCATCAGCCAATCAGCGTAGGTGATGTCATCCCAGCGCGGGCTCCAGCAACCAATCCACGCACGATACGCTCCTCCAAACTATCCAATGAGGCATGCTACCTGCACGCACACATAGAAACACACATACACGTACACACATACACAGATGCACAGGTATGGCCCGCAACAGTCCAGTGGGAGAAAAAACAGAACAATAGAAAGACACAAATACATAAACACACAAATATAACCAAAATACGACCACAGGGTCGTAACACTCTGTTATGCATGTCACCGGCTTTCTCAGCTCACCTCTGATGTCTTCATATTTCATATATCTTCACTTTTTGTTGTGAAATTTTCAACTTTTTCCTGGATCTGCTAGTAACATGTTGATGTGTTTCGATTATTTGGTTTTTTTTTTTGTTTGTTTGTTTGTTTTGTTTTGTTTTTTTCAGAAATGCTGCTAATTGCTGCTGTTGGTTATCAAAAAATGGCAGCTCAGGCAAACAACAACTGCCCTCTACGACGACTTATTAGGGTCATATAAGATGGGGGNGGGGGGGGGGGGGGCATAATTTCACTGGCAAACTGGCAAACTCGCAAATTAATGAGTTTGAAAACTCAAAAATTTGCCAGTTTTAAAAGTCTGTATACTTATGATAATTCAATGATTTTGCGCTAAAAGCACAAGTATTTCTTTATTGCTAAATCTGATGGAAAAGTATAATATAATAAGGTCACATACAAAAACCTCACGAATTTGCTAGTTTAAAAATTCACAAATTTGCAAGTTTTTAAACTGTAAAATTTGTCAGTTTCTAAACTCACAAATTTGTGAGTTTGAAAATTTAAAAAAAAATGAAAATTTTTAAAATGATGAATAGTCATTTAAAATTTTTTTTAAGGTAATTAATGTTTTTTAATAATGAAAAAGGGAAAATAATGAGAATGGGAATCGAACTGCCTCATGTTGTGACTATGTCTGCAGTACATGACCTTATTAAATTATACTTTTCCATTGGATTTAGCAATAAAGAAATACTTGTGCTTTTAGCGCAAAATCATCGAATTATCATAAGCATACGGACTGGTAAAACTGTCAAATTTTCGAGTTTCAAAACTCGCAATAATGCCCCCCTCGTTTTCTTTTTTTTTTTTCCGTCTTATAGCCCTAATACGCTGTCGTAGGCCTCCCCTGGTTCTTGGCCTAGTAAGTTTTTTGGGGGAATTTTCGAGGTGGCACTGGAGTCATTTTTATGGCCGAGCACCAGGTTCACAATGTGGTGCCAGCAGCTGCATCAGCCGCTGTGGAAAAGGGTTGCAAGTTGTTCTTGCAAATGTACAGTTGCATGAATGTGATGTTTTAATTGAAATAGAAAAAGAAATGTGTACATGGCTGGAATGTAAGTTTGAAAAAGCCAGAAAGACAAGATTCTTTCAAGGCAAGGATCTGTCAAGTGGTTTCTTTTTTGCTTTGTTCCTTTTACTTCTTTAGTATGTAACATTACAGAGAGAAATTGTTTTGTTCCTTTCATTTCCTCTGTCTGTTGCTGGCCTCTCTCACCTAACCTTGCTTTTATCTTTAGACTAGTCAGGAAGTTGACTACATCCACTTGTTTAATGTCAATGACATTCAAAGAAATTCCCACCCAAACTTCTAATACTGGGCCTCATTCACCAACCATTCTTAAGAAGAAATTTCTTCTTAAAACCCACTTATGCAGTTTCCACGAAACTGTTTCACTGTTTTTTTATTTGGGATTTGTTCTTAGGTAAGAACAGAGTCTACGCACACTCAGGAGCACACTTACGCACATCTGAGCTCTGACATGTTTATGCGAAATAATTGGTTATTTCTTCAATTCTGCAGTTGTACAACATTATAGGATTTAAATTACAATAATATTTTTTATCATTTATAATAATTTTTAATATATTTCTCCGGGTACAGCATTCACTGAATGAGTAATAGCATCCCATGCATCTTTTATTTTTTGTTATTTTATATCCACTACTGACGCTACTAAATATGACGCTCGTTTGCTGTTCACTTCCTGCAGCAGTACCTCCACTTTACAACTACTGAAACTTTTCTTACATTTGGAGCCTGCTTCTCCACCATCTTTAGATTTTTGTTTGGGCATTCTTGACTTCTCTCTCAACTTTTCTTTTCCATTTCTGAGTGTGATTTGTATGTACACACGGCCTTGCAGTCTCATGCCCTTTTATGGATATTGCTGGGGCGTTTACCTATGCTAACTAGGAAACTGGCATGCACTTTCAATTTACAATTTACGAGGACAATGGAATTCATCTTTGTAAGAACACAAGTATGAACAGTTCTGCAGTTTAAGAACACGTCATGAATCTGACATAGACTTTTCTTCTGACTTTTTTCAAGAACAAATTTAAGAAAAAGCTTAGGCAGATATTGGTGAATGTGCCCCATAGATAGCAACTGTTGCTGCTTGTGTAAAGACGTTGTTGCAGTCTTGATGCTTGTGTTGGACCAGTCAGCAATGTTAATTACCTGCCAAAGCTTCTCCAATAAAGTATCAGGCGGGACCTATGTTACGAAGGAACTAAGACTGGATCAGATTCCTAAAGGTGAAATGCAGCAGAGTACCTGTGTACTGATGCAGGTCTTTCTGCTTCTCGTCCCTGCAGAGGCAGACTGAATGTCCTGGCTAATGTGATCCGGAAGGAGCTGGAGCAAATCTTTTGCCAGTTTGACTCAAAGTTGGAAGCTGCTGATGAGGTTTGAATATTCCCTGTAGAACCCTGTGAAAGTTTTATGTGGTATCTTCATTGTAATGTAATACCCGTTTCTGATTGGCTGCTCAGGGTTCTGGTGATGTGAAATATCACTTGGGGATGTGTCACAGGAGGATGAACCGGGTCAGCAACAGGTACATCACACTGTCGCTCATGGCTAACCCCTCCCACCTGGAAGCAGTGGACCCAGTGGTGCAGGGAAGGACCAAGGCTGAGCAGTTCTACTGTGGAGACACAGAGGGCAAGAGGGTATGCAAATTAACGTTTAACATGCAGAAACAAAGTGTGTTTGTGTTTGTAACATCCTGATGCTGAATGATTTCCCAGGTCATGTCTGTTCTGATTCACGGCGATGCTGCGTTTGCAGGCCAGGGTATTGTCTACGAGACTTTCCACCTGTCTGACCTTCCGTCCTACACCACCCACGGCACCATACATGTGGTGGTCAACAACCAGGTACACATTAACAAAAAAAAAAAAAAAAANAAAAAAAAAAAAAAAAAAGGAAAAAGGGAAGGGAAAAAAACAGGAATGGGTGAAAAATCACAAGAACAGGATTACTGGGACTTGTGGGGTATGGCCAGCCTGGGATGGGTGGGCTGTGGGTGGGGGTGCGGCCTGGGAGAGGGAAGTTCCTTGCTGTCCTTGAGAGTTGTGGGGGTTCTCCTTGGACCCTCGGTGGGAGGCTGTGGGTGGTGGCCTGCTGCTGCGGGCGTGTGCTGCGGATGGAGGTTGGTGGGTGCTGGTCCGGTGCTTTGTGCAGGTCTTCGGGCTATGGGCATTGATAGTAAAGGGGTGGNGGTTGTTGTCTGGGTGGTCTATGCCCTGTTGGTTTGGCTGCAGGTGTGCAGACTCAGACCGCACTGGCTTAGTGGGCCCTCCTTGCACGAGGGAATGTGAATGCACAGTATATGCATTTATGCCAATTTGAACACAAAAGTCCAAGCTGAAACATGGTATATCTGCTAAAATAATAGCTTCTTTCATTTCTCTTCATTTTGAATTGATTGGACCAGAACTTTGTTTTTATAAAATGGTTAAAATCATTTTTTTATACCATGCATTCCCAGTAATATCATTCAAACTGATATTGGGTTAAAAAAAAAAAAAGAAAAAATCTTAAAACATAAGACATACCCAATTTGAATATTACCTGAAATGCTCATGACATTAAAGGTGTCAAAATGGAATTGATCTGTTTTTGCAAATAAACTCTTCATTTATTCATCTCATGTTATACATAAGAAATTGAGAAAGAAAGAAAAACACGAGAAGGTTTTCATCCGTCTCATACATCTGGCCCTGATGTTGGGTTAAATCTCAAATTGCCAGACGGAAGTGTAGTCGCAGTGACGCATAGAATGAATTTCATTTTTTCTTTACTATAAAAAGTTCTACTCCGCTATTGCTACATGTCTCACCCCCCAGCTGAAAGCAAGTTCACACCCTTTCTTTGAAGGGTTGCTGAATGGACTTCTGGGAAACAGGAAATCATGTGACTGAAAAGGTAGCAGACTGGCAGGTTATGTAGGAATCCAGGAACATACAAAATACACACAAAATAATTGTTGGGTTTGATGTAATGCACATGGAATGTAGTATAGATGCTATTTGATCCAGAAAGTAACTCGCTCACGTAAGTCTTTGACATGTATGTATCTATGACGATGTGGCCACTAGTTTGATGCCAAAAAATCAGCAAAAACAACCATCTGACATTATCCATGTAGGTGTGTCATGAATGAGACAAGTTATTATCTTGGCTGTTATGTAGTTTGATAGTTTTGAATGTTGCGTCATGGCATACAAACACACACTTCTTGGAACACTTGTAAGTCTTTCTGCATTTCCAGTCACTGTAAAACATTCCAGTTAAACCACTTACACACTGTGCAATTAGTTTCATTTATTATAACTGGAAGTAACACTAATGACCTCATACCACTTCCAGACACTCAACTCCAACTATGTACTGTACCTACTTGGATTTTTATTGTTTGAAATTCAGATGTGGAGGAATAAAAATATCAGAGTTGACAAAGCACCTCAAAGCACATTTGTCTCAGATGCAGCGCTGATGACTGACCTGTGGACAGCCCACGCAACTCATTATTAATCCTGTAACGCCATTTGTGTCACATTTGAGACATGATTTTCTGAGACCTCTGCATCATTAGCATGATCAGTTATTGACCAAAATGCCTATTATATCATATCTAAAAAAAAAAAATGTTCCAGTTTAAANCAGTTATTGACCAAAATGCCTATTATATCATATCTAAAAAAAAAAAATGTTCCAGTTTAAATCCTGCTGAGTTAAAGAAATGCCTGATGTGTCAATGTGATACAAAAATAAAAAATAAAAAATAAAAAAATGATATATACCAAAAAAAAAAAAAAAAAAAANAAAAAAAAAAAAAAAAAAAATTCAAAATAAGTTTTTGGGAGTTTTTGTTAAAGGGTTCAATAAAGAAATAAGTTGTAAAAAAAAAATTTCTAATAATTATTTCATGGGTCAGGCTTTACAGGGTTAAAAACAAAATCACTTCAAAGTCCATTACAGTCTGTTGCTATGGCGTTACCGCCGGCGACATGCACGTGTTGATAATGTTTAACACTTCCTTTGTGAAATGAGCAGCATGTGTGTCTTTGTCCTGTAAAATTGTACATAGATAAAGGAGTTCAAAACACATATCATATTTATACCACATACTACATACCACATTCAAACAGTAGCATGGATGTACAAATATAGAAATAATGCAATTTAGAGAAAAGTATTTGCCCAAGTATTATGTTAAGTGTCCATCTACGTTTAAGTTGCAGTTGGAGAATCCAAAAGTAATCCGTAAACTTTGTGCTCTTTTGAAAAATGTTAATGCTAATGTTGTTTAAGTAGATAGATAAACTTTATTTAGGACACAGAGAAAGGTCCATACTACGCTATAAAAGAAAAGTAAGAAAAAATATATACAGTATATACATTTAAAACTTAAAAATTCAATAAATACAGGGAGTAAAACCCCGTAAATCAGCGAACTCTATTCATATACAAACTGGAGCACCAATGGCCCCAGAGTTTCAAAGTGACTTTGACATCGAGTGATACCGATTTCGATCGATAAGTGATTTAGATTGTTGGGGTTTTTTTTCATTCCTACAGCTTGCCTTGAATTCTATTGTTCGTACTTCATGCCATTTACATGGTCATGAGTTTATAAAATGAAATGAAAGTGAGAATATTACGATTTTCTTCAAAGTGTATATCTATTTTCCCGACTCTTAATCCACACAGATCGGCTTCACCACAGATCCCCGCATGGCACGTTCATCTCCTTACCCCACAGATGTAGCTCGAGTCGTCAACGCTCCCATTTTTCACGTCAATGCAAACGACCCAGAGGCTGTGATGTATGTGTGCAACGTAGCAGCAGAGTGGAGGAACACCTTCCATAAAGACGTGGTCGTAGACCTGGTAAGTGTAGGAGGTGAGGAGAAAGCAGTCAAAACAGGATTTCAGAGTCTCTTATGAAAACTGATAATTACACAACTGTATTTTCAGTATCAATACTAATCAACAACATAAGAGAAATGTATCACTGTTCCTCCACTTTCAGGTATGCTACAGGCGTAACGGCCATAATGAGATCGATGAGCCAATGTTCACGCAGCCGCTGATGTACAAGCAGATCAAGAAGCAAAAAGGGGTTCTGCAGATGTTTGCAGAAAAACTCATCATGGAGGGAGTCGTGACGAGGCAAGAGTACGAGGTAAAATCACGCGAACTGTGGTCAATTACCTTCTGCCCAACATGTAAGTTTACGCAGAAACATATGCAAAAAAGATTTAAGGCTTATTTTAAATCCTTTAAGCTACCAAACTAGTTCTGACCTGCACATGAATATGATCATTCCAATTTCTGTTAAAGATGATGGTGATGATTGAGCAATTGAGCCATTTTGCATGTGAGCCTAATATATTCAATTTTCATACATGTTATGTTACTGACAATCATTTTGCAAAGGATAAAACTGTATTTCAGCTTTCCTGATATTTTGCAAAATTGCTTAATCTTTTAAAATCAAATATTCAAGTGATACACCCACCTTAAAAATCAATGTTTCTTCTGCTAATAGTTATGCAGCCTTATGAAGTCATGGTCCTTTAAATTTTTCAATAAATGCAGGTCTTATTTTTGGGACTATATTCTACGGTGGAGACATACATTCACTCCACGCTTTTTATTGCACTTAAACACTAAAATTACATAACTTCTAAAAACAACCTGAATACACGTCTTGTTGGTGATGATGGATTACCTATCCCAAGAACGTTTCAAGTATCAACAAGTTGATTTTAATAGCAGAATGAACTGAAACCAATGGAGGTCTGGAAGGTAGGGAAAACATTTTTAATTCACCGTTCCAGTAGTATGCTTTGGGAAATGATTGTCAGCATCGTTATGTGTATGAAAATTGTATATATTAGGCTCAAATATGCAAAATGGTGATATGGTCCTTTAACTTCAACATACTGATTGTTCAGCAAGAAGGACAGATGCACAATCATTATAATATGACAAATCAAAAACATTCTGAAGTGCAAGACTGCATACCTCCACCAAGGCTGAACTTTATGTTGCAAAAATTATGTTGCCTTAGACGTTATTGGTATTATTATTTTATCTCTTTTATTAAATACACACTTCACTGAGGAATTTCATCCTCTGCATAGAATGAACCAAGGTTTGCATGGGGCTTCAAACCCATGACTTTAATGCTGCAAGGCAACAGTACTAACCACTGTGCTAAGATAAGATAAGATAAGATAAGGTAAGGTAAGGTAAGGTAAGGTAAGATAAGATAAGGTAAGGTAAGGTAAGGTAAGGTAAGGTAAGGTAAGATAAGATAAGGTAAGGTAAGGTAAGGTAAGGTAAGGTAAGGTAAGATAAGTTTGGTCATTGTTTTTTCTTAGCATGAAAACCCTGATTGAGGTTGGAATTATAGTTTAATTGAACAGGAATTTCAAGCTTTGCAGCAACAATTTTATACCATAAAAACTGATCCAATGGATGAGCAATAA
>VXCM01001812.1:117627-187627 GCA_014773175.1 Lucifuga dentata
CGTTTTGTTTTAGTTAAAAGCCTCGCTGCAGAGTTCTGGACCAATTGGAGCCAGGCAACAGAGGATTTGCTGAGGCAGGTGAACAGAGCATTACAGTAGGACGAGGCGTGACAAGATAAAAGCACGGATGACACTTTCCAAGTCTTTCTGTTGAAGGATGGGTCTAATTTTAGACATATTTTTTAAGTGAAAAAAACCAGACTGTACCAGAGCTTTCACATAGGCTTCAGAATTGAGATTAGGATCAAACCCTATTCCCAAGTTTTTTACATAGCATTTGACATTTTTGGAATGAGCTCACAAAGCATCTCTAAACTGTCTTGTTTTCTCTTCTCTGTGCAGGCTTTGAGTTAGGCTTTGCCATGGCCAGTCCCAATGCACTGGTCCTATGGGAGGCCCAGTTTGGGGACTTTCATAACACAGCTCAGTGTATCATTGACCAGTTCATCAGCTCAGGTCAGGCCAAGTGGGTCCGACAGAATGGCATCGTCCTGCTGCTTCCTCACGGCATGGAGGGAATGGTAGCTAACTCTGTCTCTCAATCAGACTTAAGCTTCTTGACTTAAAGGTGACATATTACATAGATTACCATCTTCTTATTTTCATTTAGGGGTCAGTTTCAAGTATTTGTAATGCTTAATGTGTAGCACCATCATGCAAATGGAGTGAAAACAAACCGTGTTCAGCCTGAGCTGGCTGAGTGTAATCCACTGACTGTGGATTACATTCAGTGGGTGACTAGGTACTTGCTCTCTAGCCTTGTGCTTGGGTGGGTGTGTGGGTGTTTTAGCCAACATGTGTAGCATGTTGACAACATATTTTAGGAGTAAAGGACTAATCAAAAATGAAGCTTTCGGGGCAGTTCAGAGGACTTATTGGTGTGATTTTGGCATTTCTTCTAGTGTGAAATTTTCAGTGGTCAAACAGTTACATTATAAAAAAAAAAAAAAAATATTAATATGTCACCTTTAATCCTGTAAGAAACCACCTGCCCATATTTAACCTAATTCTCACGTTAGGACTCAGATTTGTTAATGCCTGGCTGCTTTGTCCATTTTCTCTCCCTCAGGGTCCGGAACACTCCTCTGCCCGCCCTGAAAGGTTTCTACAGATGTGCAATGACGACCCTGATGTTTTCCCTGTCAGTTTGCCTGTCTGTCCCCTAATATGATTTGTAGACTGAAAATACACAATCGTCTCTAATTTTTAACCGTCTCTATCAGAAACTGTCAGAGGACTTTGCAATGCGTCAGATTCATGACTGCAACTGGATTGTCGTGAACTGCTCTACGCCTGCAAACTACTTCCATGTTCTCCGCAGACAGATCCTGCAGCCCTTCAGGAAGCCTGTAAGCATCATGAAATGGGACAGAACATAGTCAACACCTGAGCTCACGTTCATGTCACGTCTGAACAGGACTGTTTGCTCTGTTCTCTCTCTTTATCTCTTTAACCTCCAGCTGGTCATATTTACTCCCAAGTCTCTGTTGCGCCACCCTGAGGCCAAATCCAGTTTTGATGCTATGCTGCCAGGTGAGTCCTGAATTAAAGAAATGTGGACAGACAAAAGTGCAGGAGAGTGCAGATGAAGTAGTATGTTTGGATGGAGAGGAGAGATTCGGTTGGGGAAAGGTGAGGATGATGATGACAATGATGAGGTCCTTTAAATCAAGGTGAAAGTTCAGATTCTTTGGGCAGAGAAGCAGCGCCTGTGGAAAAGGCAAGAGCAGAGCAGGACAGCTGAGACTGAAAACCCAAAATGGAAGATGTCGAGTCAGGTGACGGACGGCATCATGGGTCTCCTCATGCGTCCTGAGCAAACGTGAGCTCGTTTCTTTAATGGATTCAAGGGAAAAGTAGAAAGCCTTTCCTTATGCTAAACAATAGTCTCTGTCATTTAAAAAAAAAAAATTTTGATTATTTATTCAAATTCACGTACATTAAAACAAACAAACAAAAAAGACTAGCATAACTCTCAACTATAACCTAAAAACACAACAACAAAAAAGGGCCTCCAAAAAAAAAAAAAAAAAANAAAAAAAAAAAAAAAAAATATATATATATGTATCTCTCTCTCTCTCTCTCTCGCTATATATATATATATATACACAGTAAGGTCCAAAAGTCTGACTACTGTGAAAAAGCTTCTATTTTGCTTTCTTTTTGAACTTAATACAAGATTTTTCATTACAAATGACTAGTCCAGTGCCCATTCACGTGTTCAGACTGGGCCTGACTTTATGGTGCGTGCTGCAGCCTGCCATAATTTAGTTCTGCATGTCCTTGTGAGCTAGCTTTGTTTGCTGTATGTGGTCGGGTTGAGACCGTGGTACTGGACCAGAGCGTATGCTGCCACGCTCGGCAGCATACGCTCTGGTCTGACAGCTCATCCAAACAACTTCACACGTGACACTGCACGTCCGTGGGTCCTGAGCAGTAAACCTGCTGAATATCAATTTCATACTGTGCCGGGTTCTAGAGATGTTGGTGCCACAGACAGACAGACAGACAGACAGAGATTTCTGCTTTTATAGTTACATGTGGACAGACAAAAGTAGAGGAAACTGCAGATGAAAGGAAACAAGGCAAAGTAGAAAGCCATTCCCCCTGCTAAACTATGTATAGTCTGTCATTTTGACTGTTAGCGTGTGTGTGTGTGTGTTATTTATCCTTCAGGCACCCACTTTAAGCGGATAATCCCAGATGACGGCCCTGCAGCTGTCAGCCCAGAAAAAGTGAAGAGAGTCATTTTCTGCACTGGCAAGATCTACTATGAACTGAGCCATGAACGCTCCAACAGAGGCATGGATGACGCTGTGGCTATTGTCCGCGTTGAACAGGTAATGTCAGACTGCAGGTAAAAGCTTAGTGTAGGATAGCAGAGTGTGTGTGAATGTTTGACGTGTTTAGCATCCTGGAAGTGTTGTTGGAATGGCTATCCACGGCTGGAGGCGGGGCCTAAGGATTGCAAATGCCATCAGATTGGTGGATCTGTTTACAATGCAACCACTTTACATGTTACTGTGAAATTTGGTCTTAATGACTTGTTTCATCCCTGACTTTCCGTTCGTGCCACTGACAGGTCAATGGCACAGGTCTGAAATTTTCAAACTCACGCTTTTGATAAATGTATTCTGCTTTCACCCATGCATAAACAAACTGGGCCTCTGGACCCCAAAATCTGCCAGCTGGTTTGAAAGGCATGTTTTCTTTAAACAATCGCCAAAATTACACCATTTGTCATAGCCAGAAACTTTAAAAATCAAAATTATCGTCGGGTTTTCAAATTTCCAACAGTCCTTGAACTAACCATGTGTGCCTAACACTTCCATAAGGAAACGTAACCAAATCTAGGCTTAAAATAGTGATATTTCCTCAAAATCACTTTATTATAAATGTGTCATTTAAAAATTTGGTAAAAATAAACCCTTTGTACAATCCAAATTCTGTAAAATGAACAAATTCTGCACTTTTCACCGCAACTAGCAAGCCTGGAGCACCTCTGGTCTCTTTAACAGTCACGTGACAACAATTCAGCAAGTCATTGGCTGAATGCAGACTGCACAGGCACACTAAGCCTATTNTTTTTTTTTTTTTTTTTAATTTTCCAATATTGGTAACACTTGTGGGCACTTGGAAAAATTGCCCACAAGTATATATAGATTACATCTTTTTTGAATTTTTTAAAATAAATTATCAAAGAAATTCAATTTATGTTTTTTTTTCTTTTTTTATGATTTATGACATTATAACTGTGTTATACTGCACAAAAGACATTTTTGAGTTCTTCCTACATATAGCCATGACTGTGCTGCATCCATAGAGGTGCAGGACTTGCAGCTACAGTGAAAAATGAGCCACAGTGAGTGAAATGTGACAGGAGCAAAAACCACCCAGAAAGTGCTTGGAGTCTAGAATATACTTTTGAACTTGGATTGCTTTTTAGTTTGCAATTGTCTTATGTGGTGGTTGTTGCCCCGCTGCAGGAGAATTTCCCCCACTGGGGACAATAAAGAATCTGAATCAGAATCAGGTCAAAATCAATATCAAATATGAAACATTTGAGCTTCATCTTTTTCCCCTTTTCCACCACTGCTGCTCAACTTTCTTTTCCCAAACAACTACTCTCTGCTCCAACAAAAAAAATATCCTGCTCCATCATCTCTCCATATAAGCCAGACTAACTTTTCCTAAATTTAACAACACTGATCTACTTTTGGTTGTCTGAATATAACTTTCAGTCATCTAATGGTGACACAGGCATGAATAGTAACACCGTTTCACATCACTGAACTGACCCAGTTTCAGTTTAATCTAAGACATTCCAGAGAGGAACTGGAGCACTTGATAGTCCAGAACATGTCAAATCTGGCTGCTCCAAGACAAGGTGTCTCAGAAAAGAAAGCTTTGATTTACATGACTTGCGGTGGATTTTATTTGCTTTCACCCTTTGACCTTTTCCTCTAGAATCACCATCAGACCAGAATTTTCACTTGTACACAAGAAATATCAAATGTCACAAAGTTTGCTGAGCACTTTAATGCTCCCTAGAAAATGAACATGTTCTGTTTTGGACTTGTCCTGTAGTGACTCCTTTTGGTCACAATGTCACATCTCCACACAAAATATCTCACCATCTCAGGCAGATTGATCAATTTTGGTCAGCACATCATGCTCCCAAGAGGATAAACCCCTTCGATTATAATGACCCTGTGACCTTTCACCACTTATACTTCCTCTACTATTACTAGTAAGTCTAGTGGGACTGTTTAAAATCCTAATAGCTGATTTTTGTCTGTCATCAGCTGTCACCATTCCCCTTCGATTTGGTGAAAGCAGAGACTGATCGCTATCCAAATGCTGACCTGGTGTATTGTCAGGAAGAGCACAAGAACCAGGGTTACTACGACTACATCAAGCCCCGCATCCGTACCACCATCAATCGCACCCGCCCTGTTTGGTAAGCCCTGCTTTGCTTGCTGTAACAAAGAGTTGTTACACTGGAATGGCAACACGAAAAGGGACTTTCATTACTAACTCTGTGTGTGTGTAGGTATGCTGGTCGTGAGTCCACAGCAGCTCCAGCTACTGGAAACAAACAAACTCACCTCCAGGAGCTGCAGCGTTTCCTGGACAAGGCGTTCAATCTGGAAGCATTCTCAGGAAAAGTTTAAGGCATCATCCACGACTCCTCTCACACGGAACATTCATCCTGTGTGTGGAGCTGAAACTTCTGCTCACCAGCCTCCTATTTTCTAAAGACTGCCTGATCGGATGGCTCAGTTTTCCTTGATACTAACAGGATTAAACCTCAAATAACACACACGACTTGTTTTTTCTAATAACCTGTTACAATGAGGACCTCACGTCCACAGTGATGGACACCAGTCAAAATAGGCAAAAGATATGGAAGCCCATTTCCGCCACTTGAAAAGAAAAAAAATCTACCANCCCCCCCCCCCCATTGTTAAATGCTGTTTTCTCATAATTATGAGATACCTATCTTATTATTATCAGATACTATTTCATAATTACGAGATGCTACATCATAATTATGAGATACTATCATAATTACGAGATGCTAAGTCATAATTATGAGATAGCATCTTAATTATGAGAAACTATCTCATAATTACGTGATTGTAAGTCATAATTATGAGATATTAAGTCATAATTATGATAGATAAAAGAGAAAAAAATAATTATGAGATAGATATCTCAGTATGACTTAATACATATCTCATAATTATGAGAAAACAGTAAACAATGGAGTGAAGAAAGGTGGTAGATTTTTTTTTTTCAAGTGGCAGAAACGGGCTTCCATACAAAAACACGCAAGCAAAGCTTTGTTAAATGTATGACAGAAACCTTCTTCAACTTGCTTTTTTTTTAAAACATTAATTATAATTTATCTATGATATCTGGCCTTGGAAACATTTAGGGGGACAACCAGAGGAAGAAAGTTTAAAAAGATGATGTATTTATTATAAATGGCTTTAGATTTATCTGTATGCGTTGAAATGTTTCTGACAACAGATGCAGTATATTAGCCTGGCAAGACATTTTTACTGAGACTCATGACATATTGATGATAAATGAAGAAGTTTAGGCCGACTTTAAACTGAAGAGCTGAAATTACTCAAATGAAACTGAGAATAATTGGGCTGTTTTAGCACATGAATGATCTATTTGAGTTTGATGGCAAGTGGAGTGACAAGTTTGAAAAGGAAAATCATGCCTGCCTTCCGTGTTAAACGATTAACAAACTGCTCAGGGTTCTTTTCTCCATGAACAGCTAGAGAAGCTCAGGTTCTGACTCTAAAACACCTACATTGGACGCATACTCACCTGTACATAGCCACTTTTCCATATTTTTAGCTTCCTTTCTCCCAGCGCTCATGATTCATTCAACATTCTACTGTAAACTTCTCCATTTGAGCCAAATGTAACATTTCAATAAAATCACGCTAGCAATGGTAGTAACTTAATGTAAAAACATGAGATTTCTCAGCTCATCATAATGAAGGGCATATTTATTTTCATATACAGTTATATGTTATTTTATTGTTTTCAGCAAGTAAAGATTATCTTTCCCTGATGCACTGTGTTGTTGCATTTTTTTCCCCAGTAATTTACTGCTGCATCTGAGCTTTTACAACATCAACATCAAGTTATTAAAAATAAGCAAACATTGTAAATCATCACTGTAGTGTAAATCAAGTGTGCTTCCTAATTAACTGAATCAGCCAGAAATTATGCATCAATCAAAACAGATTTCTTCTTCATCTCTTCTAGCCGTAAGTGCAAACTGAAAATGAAGCACTGGAGATGTTTGTCCTCACAGCAGACTCCTGTTACTTCCCACGTTGCTCCTGATAAACTCGAACAGATCCACATGTGAACCATCAGACCACCGCTGAACGGCGCAGTAGTCCTCCAGAAGTCCGTACAGTTTCCCTGCAGAGGCCCGATGTGCAAAAAATTTATGAACAAATCTCAGAATCTTAAAAACATACAAGAACTTAACTCCAAGATGCCTGTTTTAACTTTTGGGGATACGCACCCACTGTAACCCTTTGTGTGGTCAGGAGTTGGTGTATCTGCTGCAGGCTCTCCTTCAGCTTTTCATCGCCAAAGGTAAAGAAGGCCATTCCCTTCTTTGCCATGGCTGCTGCCATCAGCTGGATCACAGCTGAGGATTCACAGTAAGGAAATTAAGGTCTGATGTTTGCTATAATTTGTTTTTCATTGATAAATCAACTGGTGAACACACTAAATTTATTGTTTACTTGGCAGGGATGACATGCAAATCATCAGACAAATGTGGAAAATGCAATGTATATAAGACGTCTAGCTTAAGCTAATTTGCAGTCCTTGTCCCTGGTCAGGCTTTTAGATACAATAAAAAACAATTTATGCAATTCATACAAAATACAGATTAAAACAGAGAATCAAATTGACATAAAAATTGTGTTTGTGTGAACATGTGACCTCATTAATGCTCACATCTCTGTTGCTGCTTGAGCCAGAGTTCGACTTTTACATTAAACACCTTCACTTCTGTTTGAGATGTGATTTCTGCTGGTAAAGAGTTCATATGTGTGTTCTTTATACTGAAAAGGATGATTGACTAAAAGTTGTTCTGCACATTGTGACTCTGCAGTTCTGCTCGTTAGTCCTTTTGTCATATTCCCATTATATTCTCTCTGTTTAATGAGCCGTTTCTGGAGCCAGCCCATTTAAACACCTGAAAACCAGTTTTAAAAATGAAAAATTTAAAAAACTGTCAAAATTCAATAGCTTATATGTTTGCATAATTTTGCAGTGGTGCCATTTTAGTGGTTTCTGATCTAAAATTTTCAAAGCTTGTAAATGATTGTAAAGTGATTGTGACGGTCTTACTATCGATTCAGAGGCCTGGCTCCAGGCAGTCTGAGCTCTATTCAATGGCTAACTGTCTTTTTAGCCATTTAGATACCAAAAACTTATCACAAACTATCAATTTGCAGTCCTCAATATGAAGTTCAGAAGATGCAGAGGAGCAGCATGAGCAGACTGTGTAGCACATTAATCCAAAATGATGTGGGAGAAGGCAGACAGCAGGAATAAAATGTTAAAACACATCAGCAGGGAGTTGGAACACAACAGGAGTGCTGCACTAATACAGACTGATGCCTTCATGAAAAATCATTTCTGTAGCCAGAGTGGCTACATAATGTGCTCTGGTTGACTAATTCTTCTTGAAAACTAATTAATTACATTTATTTTATGTATTTTTGTCATTCCCTGTGTAATAAATTGTAAAATAACCAGTGTATTGACGACTTTTTTTTTAAAATCTGGGATGGCCTCAAACTTCTGGACTGTAGTTGTCAAACTTTAGCTGGTGATCTAGAGTAACAGCTAAGT
The DNA here is from genome assembly GCA_014773175.1 of Lucifuga dentata. Classification (NCBI taxonomy): domain Eukaryota; kingdom Metazoa; phylum Chordata; class Actinopteri; order Ophidiiformes; family Bythitidae; genus Lucifuga; species Lucifuga dentata. The sequence continues at coordinate 126,037 of VXCM01001812.1, forward strand.
ATTTAAACTCATTTACAACCTCAATTTCTTTTGTGTCAATAGTGACATGAAATTCATCGATAACTTTCTTTCTCATTGAAAAGCACATTGACACTTTTATTGTGGGTAGATGATTCCTTTGTAGCCATTCTGAAACATTAAGCATCTGTCTACTTAAGATCTCTGAGGCCAGATGGGGATTCTTTGCTGATACATAAAAGACTGTGTCATCTGCATACATTTGACATTCAGTCCCTTCACAAATATTTGGTAGGTCGTGTACAAGCAAAAAAGAATAGGACCCAAAACTGATTCTCATCTAAAACAACTATTAGGAAACAACTCTACCTTTGAGTTGTGGGTCTCCATTGAAGGCTCCACAGCCCCACTTGCCTGTAGCGATATCTGGCTCATGTCGCCCATACGCCTTAAATCCACAGTATGCCTTTCAAGGACGCGACGAAACAAAATCAACAAGTCTGACATAGCTGATATTAGAGCTGGGCGATAAATCAATTTAATCGATTAATTTGATTTTATATTTTGGCACAATGTGTAAAATGGCTGAATTGCAAACTTGAGATTAAAAAAAACAAACAAACTAGTTTTTAACGGGAAATGCGGCAGTGGGTTGCTTGCTGTCAAACAAGTCTGTCCATCACATTCCTCCATTTCCTCCATTCCTTGATGCCATGCCCACAATGTTTTCAGCAGGTCAGATGTAATTATATTATTATAATACAGTATTATTTTAATAAAGAAAATACTTATTTGAATTATGTATTTTTTTAGTTAGAGAAAAACAAGAAAAATCAAAATTAAAATCGAGAATTGTCCATAAGTGTGAAAAAAATCGAGATTTTAGTTTTAGGCCATATTGCCCAGCCCTAGTTGATACATAAAAATAGAATCCAAGAGAATTTTTCCAGCAAGAGCTTGAAAAGAATGAAGAGATAGAGAAGTCCAGATAATCTAGAGGAAAATCTCACCTTGTTGAGTTCCCGTGTGACTTTTATCATGCTGTACTGATCCCGTCTGTGTTTGAAGTGCAGCGCGTCGATGGCCAGGATGTGCCTCTGCAGCCGAGCCCATTCATCCCTGCAAAAAGCCAATCAAACCTTTCAGAAAACCAGATGAATTCAATGCTAAATTTAAAAGAAACACTGCGCCATACCATGTCAGGTGGTCTTCATGAGGGCCAGCCCACTCAAAGCTGTCACTAAAGCCGGAGTAACAGCTGAACTGCTGAGAGCCTGAGACAGAAAGAAATTAAAGGCTCAGTTCACCCTCATTACAGCAACAAGAAATTTTCTCCGTTACCCTTCCTACTATCACAGATAGCTCAATCTCTGAGAAAACCACCAACCCAGCACAGAAGGTGATCTGAATTTCATCTGTGGTGCTCAAAACGAAAAACGACAAACTGATGAATTGCAAAATTCAACAGCAACGTAATGGCTGCAACAACATAATGGATGCTTACTCTGGATAAACTGATTACATTCTGCTGAAGAAAAGCTTCCTGATGAAACTTGCCTGCATTTTGTCTGTGAATTATCCAGAGAAATCAGGACATTATTTTTGGAAACCTATGCTAATGTTGATTTTTACCCCTGCCAAGATGTTTTCACCCACATCTGCTGATTTGTTTGTTTGCTAGCAGGAACCGATATGAAGCAGTTTTGATAGAAATTGGTGGCATGGCACAGGTTAGAACGCTTAACTACATCCACAACAAAACGGTGTATCTGCTTTCAGGGGCGGATCCAGGATTTTAAAAAAAAATTATTTTTTGCTATTTGGTAAGAGAGGAGGGACAGAGATGGTCAGGGAGAGACGGGGAGAGACAAGGAGAGAGGAACAGGGAGGGACAAGGAGGGACAAGGAGACACAAGGAGAGAGGGACAGGGAGGGACAGGGAGAGACAGGAAGAGACAAGGAGAGAGGGAGAGATGGGGAGGGACAGGGAAAGACAGGAAGACATAGAGAGAGACAAGGAGAGAGGGACATGGAGAGACAGGGAGAGACAGGAGGAGATAGGGAGGAACATGGAAAGACAGTGAGAGACCAGAAGAGACAGGAAAAGACAAAGAAATACAGGAAGAGACAGGGAAAGACAAGGAGAGATGAGGAGAGAGGGTAAGGGAGAGATACAAGGAGAGACAGGGAGGGACAAGGAGAGACGAGGAGGGACATGGAGAGACAGGGAGGGAGATCATGTGGACTACTGAGCGTCACAGAGACTCTGATATCAATGTGCTCCATCTGCAACTTGATACAGAGAAAAAGAAAGAAAAGTTTTGGGGAAACTGTGAAAAATGAATGTTAATGAATGTTAGTAATAACTCGGGTTGATGAGACATCAGGACACACACACACATTCACACTGCTGTACCTTTAATGATCAGACACTCGTTGTCTTCTAGTCTCTCTGTGAACAGACGGGACACAATCAGCTCTGGATTCATCAGGAACAGGATCTCCTCCTGTACCAGACCAGAACTCAGAACTCCTCCACCAATCAAACTGCAGGCAAAATCCACCTGCTCACACACACACACACACACACGATCAGACACTCTGCTCTGCTGCTGACAGAGCTTTAACACAGTATGATCTAGCAGGTCTCACCTGTAGCATGCCTGTACCTTCTCTCTCTATGCTGCCATGTGAGCTGACGTGGAGTTTAGACAACATCTCCTTACAGCTGCCACAACAAACCAGTCACAGAATTCATTGGTTTATATCCATGAGCGCATTAAATGTATGGAAGATTATAAAGGACACAATTAAAATAAAAAAATAGAGTGAAATATAATACACATTTGTGAAATACATGTTTTCATTTGTATTTCATTTTCATACATGTATTTACTGTGTCGTAATCAAGTGAAAAACATATGGTATAGTGCAAACTCTTTATTTTATTTGAATGATTGAATTAATTGTTTTTCATTGTGACATGAATTTTTCATGCCACATTAAAATCAAATCACAGTACAGTGAAAAGAAACAATCAGGGGTTTTTCATTTCACTGTTGTCCAGCAGGGGGCAGCATAGATGTGCTAATACTAAATGCAAACCCTCTCATTTCTTTTTCTGAAGCCACTGTGTTATTAGTATCAGAATAAAAAAGAAAGCACAGTCCAATCACAGCATGGGGGTAGAGCTTAATGCATATCTTGTTCTGAAAGTGCATTAGCAGGTGATAGCGATCATGTCGGGTCAGGACAGAATAAAGGATGAGATTACAGCTCTGATGCAACAAGTGGAAGAAAACAGTTAGCCATTATATGACACAGTTTCTGGTTCTGTAATCTACATTTCCACATACCTGATTATGGAGGTTACAGGAATTGTACGGGAGACGGCTCGGTCGATCAGATTGATAATGTTCCTTCATGTCCTAGCTGAATCTTCAAACTGTTAGCGTGAGGCTAACTTGTTCCTGTTTGCAAAGCTCGTTTTGTTTGTTGAGGGAATTCGTTGCCTGTGATAAGTTCTATGTCTCCTATTCTCTCTACAACCACTCCACATGGAATATCAAATCATGTGTTCAGAACAAACCATGCCTTAAGCTCCGCCCCCATGCTATGATTGGACTTCATTCTGGCACTAATAACACAGCTGCTTCAGAAAAAGAAATGAGAGGGCTTTGCATTTAGTATTGGNTTCTGGCACTAATAACACAGCTGCTTCAGAAAAAGAAATGAGAGGGCTTTGCATTTAGTATTGGCATGTCTATGTTGCCCCCTGCTGGACAACGGTGAAATGAAAAACCCCTGATCTTTTCTTTTCACCGTGCTGTAATATGACTGTAACGCATCCCTTATAATCTTCCATATAAATACAGTGTCGGAAATACCTCCTCCAGTTGGGCATCTCTGTGTCTCTGAGGCAATGCTTCTCAAATGTCACTAGGCCGCTTGGTTGTTTGTCTGCAAAGCCCAAAGTGAATATTTCGCACTGACAAACAGGAGAGAGGTGATGTTTAGCAGTGACTTTCTCACCTGTAACTGTTTTAAAGTAATGCATGATGGCCCTCAGCTTTTCTTTCTTCCGTTCTGACCAGCTTCCAAACAGACTACATGCAGAATGAGAGTGAAGAGTTAACACACGCACACACACACACACATGCATGCATGACACCGTGACATTGTGCTGTTGGACCTGATGAAGTTGATGGTGGGGTAGTTGTGGTACTCTGCGTCTTTGCTGGAGGTGTTACGGTGAGGAAAGGTGCAGTAAAATGCATTGGCGAGCAAGCAGGATATCTGGACTTGTGACAGAGTGATGGATGCAGTTTGTCCTCTCTGAAGCAGCGGGATCGCCTGCAATCATCAATTACACACACAATTATCGTCATCCAAATAGATCCAAATCCTTATGCGAACGCAGACCAAATTGCACCTATTGATGGTCTATCATTGGATAAATATGTCAACTTTTTTCACTGAGATTGCTGTATTAGTGTTGAAGAAACTGACAAAAATACTGAAAACACTCTATCTCGCAGGAAATCATTTAAAGGAAATCCTAGATCCATCTCTGGATCCTGACCAAAAGTTAATGGATTCTTCCTTGGACCATCAGTTCATAACTTTTTGAGTCATCCTGCCCCAGAACAAAAAAAACAAAGATGCAGAGGTGGGGGTAATTATCGTGAATATGGCTAAAACTGGAGTCTATATTCATGTTAGCAGATCTGGTTTCATACCTTCCTCACATAATGAGGCAGCTTTAAGGCCAGTGCAGCAATCTTAGGGAACAGTGCAGGAAAGTAATTCTCTGCTTCAGGGATGCGCTGGAAAAGATTAAAATGATCAACAATCATTCATAATATTAGAAGGCATAATGCACATACGTACATTCAGTCTTCAATTCTTTGAAGTGGATACATGGAAACTGACCTTTACAAACAGGTAAAGGGCATCAAAGGACCACTGGCCTTTATACTTTGGGTTAAATTTGATTATAGCTTTCTGGAGAGAGACAGTTTGAAAAAGCAAACTTCAACACTTCATGTTGCATCAAGAGATGACAGATAATGTATCTGCTTAAAAATGTGAGGGTAGATTTTTCACGTTGCTCATGTACCGCCACTTCATCCACAGTCACTGCTGCCTGCTTGGCCAGACCATCCAACACTTTACTGATCTCATCCCACCTGCTCAGCTGCCTTGGTATCTGCAGAAAAAATATCAAGAAATACTTTACACAGCTCCATCTTCTGCAGAAAAAGCCTTTAAACAGTTGATTTCACATGCTCATGGTGCTCATACCAATACTCTGAAAAATTGTGAAATCCCCCTTTAATGAATGTTTAGAATGTTATTCTGTATATAAATGTTTTTAAATGTTTCTGTGTCTATGCCACATACAGCTGCACTTTATTATATGCAACCTGTTCTGTTCTTGTTCATGATGTGAAAACCTCATAAAAAAGCACTTCACAGTGTGGCCAGCACATCCACCCGAGATCCATCAGAAATAAAAATCCATCTCTCTCCATCAGTTCTTTCCTAAATCAGATCAGCCACATCAAACCCACCTGCAGCATTCCGGTCCTGATGGTCGTGACACTGGATGAGGAACACGGCATTTTCACAAAGTTGCTGAACCACATGTCTCTGCCGTCCTGGACCTGAAGTCTCCGCTCATTGTTGAAAACATCCACCTTGGCGAAAGGAACAATATAATCTTGTTTTACCACAATTACATGTTTCAGTTACCTTATGCAACATGAGAACCGTACTGTGTGTGTCTGAGCTGGTATAGAAACTTACATTTATGAGGACAGTGTGTATCCTGTTGAAGGACAGGCTCTCCAGCTTGCCATGGCATTGGGGAAGTCGCTTCAGATCCTCCAGCAAACAGCATGAAGAACCTGCTTCGGTGCGCTGTTTCTGCACCTGTTCATCCCCCTTTTCCTCTCCACCTTGCTTTACTCCACCACAGGAAGAGCTGAAGGAGGAGAAACTGGCCTCGTTTGTGTCATCTCGCTCTGTTTTCTGCTTTGGTTTTTCTTTTGTACAGCAGTCTGGGTGGTTTTCAGGTTGAAGGAGCTCTTTCATCTGGGAGCTGTTGTTGTGCTGGTCTTGTTTTGTGGCCATTTCTGAGACCAGAATCACAATATTAGGATGTATACTTAGTCAGTTTGTGAACTTTTACCTCATGAGCCAGCTTAGATTCTCGTTTACTTTGGATTTCTGGGATAAACTCAGTCAGATAATATTAACGCACTCATACATGTACAAACAGAAGTTTCAGTATTCTTACATAATTTTGAAAGGCATATCTGTTCTATACAGAAATGGAACATTTGTCCCAGATTCATAAAAACACATTCTGGCTACAATTCATTCTTTGTTTTAGTATTACAGTGAAATAAAGACAAAGTTGACTGATATTCATGATATTCATAATCGAAATATTTTGTTTGAACCCATTTCCACTGCCAGCGTCACTGCGCAGATCAGAGTAAAATACTTTTTAAAGGTATAATATACTCACTTTACACCAAATGTGTTGAGGTTTAATGTAATTATTGGATTAGAAGACCCATCGGTGAAGATGCGCAGAAAACGGCCAAAGCAGGATAGGCAGACAAGTTTACTTTCATTTCAGAGCGAAAACGAAAGTACGGAGTTCCTAGGGGTCATGTGTAAAAATAAATAAATAAAAAAAAGGAGGATTTTTTTTTTTTTTTTTTTTTTTTTTTTTTTTTTTTTNTTTTTTTTTTTTTTTTTCTTTTTTTGCCCATGACCCCTAAGAGGCTCCGTAAAAGTGTGTTTTTGAGTTGTCGCACTATAGGAGCACTTAAGAAAGACGATTTTAATCACGTTCGGAAGCAAAACCTGAGTCCGCATGTCTGTTAAGCAACGAATTAGGCTTGTCAATGTAAATTATATCCTTTATCTAGATGAATTTTGTAAGTCAGGTGTGGCCAAATTGTTTAGAATTATATTTAAATGAGACTTTATTATTAGTGACTCACTTTCTTTTATCTTCCTCATTGTCTTCTGAAACCTGAAGCAAAACCTTTCCGCGATGACAGGTTTATAATCAAATCCCAGAGTGAAAGTCTTAAAACCGTTGTCACTGCTGCAGAAATTAAGTGATTTCTTATTTATGGAATTATTTGAATTTTCAAATGTTAAAAGCAGGCGTCTGTGGAAGCGTCAGGAGCGTGAAAGTGGAGCTAAAGGGGATTTTCTCCGGCTGCAATGCATTTTGTCAGAAGTTCTAATCTCTGTCCACTAGATGGCAGCATTGAACAAACTACAATTAGTTTCCACAACACCTTTATCATGTATTACTCTTTTTATTATGAGTACTTGTAATCTTAAATAATAATAATAATAATAATAATACAGTTTGCTCTGGCATTCCAGGTAATATATATATATATATGATTGTTGTATTTGAGTAAAACGTGTGCAGGCTCACTGTAGTGTGATGGTTTCCAGGTAATCGCTGCACCCACCTGCTGTTGGTGTTAAAATACAGCACTGTAGCAGAGTATTTCCCTTTCACAGCTCTGGTCCAGCTATTCCAGTTGTTATAATCTCTGCATCTAGATGATTTATCTGAGGAGCCTAGAATATTATGTGTAGATATGTAGATTTTGTGATAGAATAGGAGGGAAAACTTGAGTTTTTGGCACCAGATGGTTGTATGAATAGCATATAAAAGATGAAAAAGGAGTTGAAGTTTATGCACTGCTCTTAATATGAAGACATGTGCTGTCAGACAGACGGCCTGTCAGGATAAAGACATCTACACGAGGAGAATGTGATGTAAATAAAGTCATCTGCCAGGATGAGCATTAGAAATGATGTGATAATTGTGATTTCTGTGGCGTCAGAAATGAGAATACAGCTGTGGATTAGCTGGAGAGGAAATGACCTCGTGATGACGGTCATGTGTCTTGAATATACAGTAAAACCTGTGTTATTGCATGCGAACCGTCACGTGTTTGCTGAGGAAACAGCAGTTTGAGCAACGAAAGGGTGGAGGACCTCACTCAGGCATCCTGCATGTGTGTGTGTGTGTTATTGTGGGTCAGCCATTTCACTGGAATGTTCTGGCCCTTGCTAAAGAGGAGTCACTACAATGGAATGCACACATAACACTGAAACACAAGGATGACTTAAAAAGGCCAGAAAGTGAGGAGACGGGAGCTGTGGCATCTCTCTCATGTGACTGATGTTTCTGTCTGTGTTTGAGAAAGTAAAAATGCATCTCAGGCAGTCATGAATGTTTAAAATAACACCCACAATTATGAAAATATGTGTGTGCAATATGTTGAACCATCTGCTCAGAGACTTTGGCATAATCCAGTAAGACCGTTTCTATAAAGTCAGAAATAAATGCTTTTCCCTTCTCCATCCTCGCCTCCACCACACACACCATGCTCTTACGTCTAAGAGTAAAGTCATCTCTGCTTTCACTCCCACTTTGTCTCTCTCCAACAGTCCTCGCTTCCTGTTGTTCCCTCTTTGTCCCACCCCACTCCCCTACCCTCCACATCCCCCCCANCCCCCCCAGAGATTAGTTGGAGGTCAGGTTGTTGCAGCAATGATGGTTGTTCAGCTTCTCACACACAGAATTAAAGTGGGATCAACACTTCACTGTTGTGTAACATTTCTGGTTTGATTCAGTCTGCACCGTGACATTGTGAAATGACTGCAGTAGGTTGGAATTGTGTGCTTATATGTGTATGTCTGCATGTGTGGATTTATGTGTATGTGTGTGTGTGTGCTTGTACTATGCGGCAGGTCGTGGGGGAGGAATAGCAGCGATGCAGCAGTGTGTGGAGGGGGGAGCGATATGGATAGTGTAGAGAAAAATGAAGAAAAAGGAAATCTCAGCACCTGTTTCCAGGGCAACAGAGGTCTGAAAAGCACAGGCAGGTTGGATTTTTTTTTTTTAATTCTCCACACTGCACTGCCCTCTGACAACATACTGCAGACACCTCTAATAAGTCCAAAACACTCACTGGTCCTGCCATTAAAACACTGCCTGGCTTCAAGTGTCACTCAGACACTGACACTCTCTCTTCAGCGTGTGTGTGTGTGCATGTGTGTGTCTGTGTGTCAGGCATATGCATTGCTGAGGTAATACTGACACCACTTTGGGTAGTTGTTGCAGGTGCATTGCACACATGCATAATGCCTGCGAGAGAGAGAAAAAAAAATCAGACCATATGCATGCATGGAACATACGTGATCATTGACGGGTGACGTCACTGAATGATCTGCAGTCACTCAGAAGGGAGGAGGGACAGGAAAATGCCTTTCTCCGTGGGAGACATTAGCCCTGTGATCTCATGAATATATTATAGTGGGTCATGGTAGAATGAGGAAGGTACACGGCGCTGCCAGGTTACGGCCTGCTCCAACCCAGACTGCTGCAGTTTACGTGTTTTTCTAATTACATCGGTTAGTTATTAGTAGTTAACGGAAGATGTAATAAAAGAGTCATTTATGTATTATATAAGAGTTGAACAGTTTGCTCGTTGCTGTCCGGGCAATGCAAACAAAAGGAAATGTTAAATTATAAATGTGTTCAGTTAAAAGCTCGACTACATTATCAAACGTCTCGTTAGCCAAACTGCGACACCAGCTAGCTAGCTAGTTAGCCTTTAGCTAACTTAATTGTCTACAGTCAAGCGGATACATCGTCTGGCAGCTGGAGCAGGAAAAGGTAAAAGGTAAGCTCTACGGTAACAACAGTTGTTAAGCTATTGAATGCTGCTTTGCTACACGGTTTAGCATGGAGCTAACTGGTTCCACAGCGTAGACATGCTAATGATACATAAACTTAACGTAGCTTTAAGTAGCTAACGGTGCCAGAGCAGCGGCGTGTTAAAGATCCTCCACGGCGCGGAGGAGCAGCCGAGCTCCGCTATCTGGAAGCAGAAGAAGACGCTAATTTGCTGCGACACGGTACGATATCAGCTTCAGCAAGTTCCTAAATGGATATTATTGTGATGTTCTGATTAGATTTTGGTTAGGGTGAGCTGCAGCCTCGTCACGTCTTTGAAAGCTAACGAGCTCAGGCAGGAGGGTGAAGAAAACCTCTGCTTTGCTGCTTTTCGCTGATGGTTGAAGACGCTGCTGAGCTCAGAAAGCTCCGAGCTCGGTGCTTTGTTCTGCTGCACGGTTTGGTTTTAGCGATGCAGGGCATGACCATCTTCATCATCATCATCATCATACATACATATACGACGATCATGTGTCGGCATCACAAAGTAATAACATCACAAAAGCAGTTCTGCCGGGGATAAAATAATTTCTTGGTCAAGGCTGATAGCGAACATGTGCTAAATGCATGAATTTTATGGAATCTGATATAATGCTTAAAAGCCATATGCATGTTTTTCCTTTGGTCATGACTTCCTGAATGTGTTAATGGTAGTGTAATCATATTTTGGCCTGAAGCCAGGTTGAGTTAGTTTTCTTTTTTTTTCAAAATGCAGGTAAAATAGATGCTAAACCTCAGCTCTGACACATGAAAACATGGAGTGAAGTTCAGAGAGCCCTCCTGTCTTCTTGTTGGTGTTTGAAGTATCCAGGTGTGTGTTTCAAGCCAGCGGACCTTTTGTACTTCATCACAGCACAGGTATTAAGAAATGACCCGGACAGTGTGTTTATTGTCTGTAACACTATAAAGACAAAGACATGCGCTTGCACACACACAGCTTGTATGAAGGTATCAAAAGTGTATCAAGCATGCTGGTCAGTAATTTTTAAATACTGTATATTGTCACTTTTTGTTTAAATCGCAAGTAAGTCATTGTAATGTCCTAAATAATAAAAAAAAAGAAAGGAATATAGTAACTAAAATGACAAATAGCAGTGACTTTATTATTTATTTTTAGAAATGGCGTAGGGAAGATGCTGTATGTTATAATTAATTTCAGCACTCTTTATGCAGTGTGCCTGTCAACTCACTGAAGACCTTAATTTTTGCCCTTTGAGAACCTTTAGTGGATATTTTGATTTGTCATAGCAGGAAAAGTACATGCACTGGAAATAATATTTCTGCATTCCATTTAAGTGCACGTAAAACGCACTTGCGCACCTGAATGGAATGCAGCCATTATTAATTGTTATTAATTATGTCTGTGTTGACATGCCAAAATGACAACAATTAAAAGGTCTGTTTCCAGTTGGCAATCGTTTCTGATCCTAACCGGACTCATAATTAGCACTTTATTAAAGGCAGGTTAAGTGAAGGTTATTTAATGTATGTATTTAGTCAGCAGCTTTGTTACCTGGAAGTGTTTTTCTTCACTTATTAAGAAAAAACTTCCAGCAAATTAGCACTTTTTGTGTTGTGTATCACGTTTCCATAGATAAACTACTTTAAATGTAGAAAGTTCTTTATCACGCTGGCTACAGCGTACAACAGTGTATATGTGGATGTCATGGCCTTCAGTGTTATACATCAGGGTGGGGAAAAATACATTTTTTTTATTAATTGCAATTCAAATTTAAACAATTCTGATATATTGATATTGAAAGTAAAAAAACGATCTGTTAAATATCTAGTTTTTAATTGAATGCTAGTATCATAAGTAATACTAGTAGCATAAGGTCTGTGTGATGTAGCACGACTACTATGGAAAGCGTAGAAGACCAAGCTTGTATTAAAAACAATCCTTTATCTGTGACTCCAGCATATTCGAGGTTTAGAGCAGATTTTTGGACTCATTTTGGGCTTTCAAAAGCAAAAGGGCACAAACGAGCACGACAAAAGTGAGACCATTTGCAAAATATATAACTCAGAAGTAAAATTATGTGGCAACACAACAAACTTGTGGAACCGCTTGATGAGGCGTCACGCTGCTGCCAACACCAACACCTGATGACGGTAGAAAATGCATCGACCTGCAAGCTGCATCTGCCTCACCTCCAGCCAAAAACAATTAGCAAATCGTTACTATTTTTATATGGAGGATATGCGTCCTTACAGCGTTGATTTAGGAGCACACTTTAAATCCTGGAATCACGGAACGCTGAGCAACACAACACATTAGTGAGGCGGCTACATAAAGCTTCAATGGAGGTCAAAGAGCATCAGAGTCTCTCTGCAGTTTCCCAAAGGTCAAAAGTCAGCTTGAACCTGTTTCCTTTAATACACTTATTAAGTTTTCAACTTTATTTTTTATACAGTAATGTTATTTAACAGACACTAGTGCAGTGCCCGTTCAAAATGTGTGTGTTTGGAACTGGCCAGACTTCATGGTGTGCACCGCAGCCTGCCATAATTTTGTTCTGTACATCCTCGTGAGCTAGGTTTGTTTGCTGTATGGGGTCGGGTTGAGACCGTGGCACTAGACCAGAGCATATGCTTCCATGCCCGGAGGGTATCCTGCTGTGCGGCCTACTTTTTACCAGCACGGCTCAATTTGAGAACCACTCATCCAAACAACTTCACATGACACTGCATGTTCTTGGGTCCTGAACAACAAACCTGCCAAATTTCAACTTAATACAGTAGCGGTTCTAGAGGTATTGGTGCCCAGACAGAGATTTCTGTCTTTATAGTTAGAATAACCCTAACAACATTTTCCAGAACTTAACCAAATCAAATTGAATCGAATCAGGGGTTTGAAAATCGAATAGAATCGTGAGGTCAGAATAGATATCCAGCCTTAGTTATGCACACTGAATGCTTCAAAGAACAGTGGACCTTATAATTCGGGGTTCCACTTCACAGAGATCACACGTGAACTTGAAGGGAATTGATTGTACCATGACTATATTTCGCATGGGAATGTTTTTATCCATAATTTTCTTCCATGTTCCTCAGGTTAGTCTGTTGAGGCACCTTATAGTCAGCATGAGTAGTTCTTCTCAGCTCTTGGGGAGATGTGGTTTGGTTTCTGAACAGGCTGTCATCATAAGCTGGCAAAATCAGTCAAAAACTGTTGATACAGTTGGGTTTCATGGGATTCATTCAGCGAAACATTTTTGATGTGTTTTTACAGCTTGCCAGCCTTACCTTACTATCTGGCTACAATATGCAGACAATTATGTCTGATGACGAGACTTGCAATTACATTTTCTAACAACATGCATGGGTGGCACAGTGGCTTAGTGGTTAGCACTGTTGCAAGAAGGTCCCAGGTTGGAATCTGACCGGGTCCTTTCTGTGTGGAGTTTGCATGTTCTCCCCGTGTCTGCGTGGGTTCCCTCCGGGTGCTCCGGCTTCCTCCCGCCTCCAAAGACATGCAGGTCAGGTGAACTGGGAACTCTAAATTGCCCGTAGGTGTGAATGAGTTTGTCTCTGTGTGTCAGCCCTGCGATAGACTGGCGATCTGTCCAGGGTGAGCCCCGCCTCTTGCCCATTTACCACTGGGTTAGGCTCCAGCCCTCCCCGTGACCCTTAACAGGACAAACGGGTATAGAAAATGGATGGATGGATGGATGGAATAACTTGCGTTTTTTATTATCCAGATGGTGGCAGGTAAAGGGTGCTGCTGTCTGATGGGGTTTTGTACGGTTACTACCTGTGTGTTAGTACTTAATCTGATATGTGATTTATATTTATGTACAAACGCCTTTGATTGTGCCACATGAAATCTGTGTATCATCAATACAAGCGAGATAATGAAGCAGCCGAGTAGCTTGTTTCATTTATGTGACAGTCGAGTTCAAGCTAGAAAATGGGAACACCGGCAGCTGATAGATCATAATTGTGTTTGGTTGTATTTGATTAGGCAATAGGAGTATTTAATCAACCAAGTAATCCACTTTGCTGACTAAATGCAAGATGCTCTTCCTCTGTCTGTACTGAAAGAAGCGTTACAACATATACACACTCCTTTCAGTTTCTCCTCACTGTCATTCTCAAAGTACATGAGCTTCAACAAACCAACACATCTTCCAGTTTTAATTTGGACCTTATGTAAGCTGTTTTTTCTGTTTTTTTTTTTTTTTTTTTTTCTCTCTCAATTCATTTGTGACAGAATCCATTGTTTTAGTGCTACTTGCTTGTTTATGCTGAGTCAGGAAACAGTCACTGGAAATACTGACATGCGCTTTATTCTGTTGCAAGAGGTACATTATTAGTCGCTAGAGTTATCCTTTTACTGACAACCAATCTCCAAAACACTGAACCATATTCCAGTTTTCATGTTGTTCTTTCAGGTATTACTCTTGATAATCGATTAGCAGATTAATTGAATTTGATATTTGCTTTTGCTCCAGAGTTAATCGCCTGCTTTAATTGCATCTATTGAGAATACAGTGGTAATTCAGATTTGATTAGAAAATCCTATGATCATATCAGCTTATGAAGCTATAAATGTTGCATTTACAATCAGGATGAAGAACTCCTGTAAAGTCATGGATAGATTTTTGCTCTTTTTAGCTTTCCCTTCCAACACTTGACACATACATATCACATATCATATCACATCTTATTAAATGAGATTGTGACGACATTTTGATGTTCTCCTCACATTTAGTTTATACTAAAATTCTGCTGAGACTATATCGGCAATTTGGCATGTTTGACCCCAATATACAACCCGCATGTACATTACATTACTGACATTTCCCAAAATATACCATTGTGTAAATTTTAGAAATTTGTTTTTCCCTACCTTCCAGACTGCCATTAGTTTCAGTTTATTCCAGTACGCTATTAAAATCAACTTGTAGACACTTCAAACATGCTTGAGATAAGTAATCCATCACAGCGAACATGATGTCTATTAAGTTTTTTGTCAAAGTAACTTTATTTAACTGGTCCAACATGACGCTGTATGGAAGGTGATGTATGTTTTTGCCAGGGAATATAGTCCCATGGTTTTTACCAAAAAATTATAAAGCACTGGCCCTTCTACATTTGGACATATGTGTTAGCAGGTAAAACACTGAAATTTAAGCTGTGTATCATGTAAACATTTGATTTTGGTAGTTACATATCACATATTCACAATGGGTTATCAGTAATGTAACGTGTATGTGAATATTAATTATTGGGCTTAAACATGTAAAATTGTGGTCCTTTAAGTAAAATGGAGTTTTTACAAGCTTTTGTTGTATGAAATTTTATTTAGCATAACCATTATAACTATATTTACAGAAATCCTTTTTTTATTTTGTCTGTTTTTTGGTCAGTATACCTTAAAGATAATGTGCACAAAGTTCCCCTGGTGGTATTTGAAAGGAGAAATTAGAAATCAGTTTAAATGGGTGATGCATATGATGGCATATTAGGACCATATAAGATGGAAAAAAAAAAAATGGGGNTAAATGGGTGATGCATATGATGGCATATTAGGACCATATAAGATGGAAAAAAAAAAATGGGGGTGGGCATTATTTCAAGTTTTTAATCTCTCAAATTAGCGAGTTTTAAAACTTGAAAATTTGCCAGTTTTAAAAGTCCATATGCTTATGATAATTCAATGATTTCATGCTAAAAGCACAAGCATTTCTTCATTGCTAAATCCGATGAAAAATTACAATTTAATAAGGTCATCCACCCATCCATCCATCCATTTTCTAAACCCGTTTGTCCTGTTGAGGGTCATGGGGGTGGCTGGAGCCTATCCCAGCAGTCATAGGGCGAGAGGTGGGGTACACCCTGTACTCGCAAAAAAATTCCCAAATTTGCCGGTTTTAAAACTCACAAATTTGCCAGTTGTGAGATTTTAAACTGGCAAATTTGTGAGTTTAAAAACTAAAAAAAAAAAAAGATTAAAATTATTTTTAATGATGAATAATCATTTTTTTAAATAATTAATTTTTTTTTTTTACATAATAAGAAGGGAAAATAATGAGAATGGGAATCAGAACCGCCTCACATTGTGACTATGTCATGCAGTGCATGACCTTATTAAATTATACCTTTACTTCGGATTTTCCAATAAAAAAAATACTTGTGCTTTTAGCGCAAATCATCGAATTATCATAAGCATACAGACTTTTAAAACTGCCAAATTTTTGAATTTTCAAACTTGAAATAATGCCCCCCTCATGTTTTTTCATCTTACAGTATATGGCCCTAATACGCCGCTGTAGATGTGTCCATCATCATCTTTCATAAACTTGAACACCTCATTCTTTGTGTCTTTGTTTATTATTTTCTTTTGCAAAAAAGAAAAAAAACAACAACCAAAAAACAAAATGCTGAAATCAGACGTAACAAACCAACTTATAGCTGAGCAAAGGGTCAGTTGAACGCCTGTCATGTCTGAGCTGTCAGTGTGTTGGCAGTATGAGAGGTGGGAGGACAAGAAAAGGACAAAGAAAAAACAGACAGTGACGAGTCTGATGACAGCATGGGAGTGTCGGAGAGGCAGAGCTGTGGGTAAAGAAAAGGTCAGAAGAGGCTGAGGTCAAAAGAGGCAAAGAGGGGGAGAGAAAACAGCATTTCAGTCATTCATGCTTGTGAGGTTGGATCTTAAGTCGAGGATGTTTACAACATCAGAGAGAGAGAGAGAGATATCTTAGAGAATACATTTTCTCTTGTGCTTGGTTTAGCTGCCCAGCTGTGCTGAAGGTTACAAGCTGCAGTCTGAAGGCTGAGGATGTCTTTTGATAGGCGAGAATCCAGGTACTGAAGTCATGGGATCTGAGCCCCCCCCTCGCTCCGCTCAAGATGTGGGGTATCTGACCCAAATCCTCAAAGTGCAAAAGGAAAACCTGGAGACAAAGAGGGAGGGGATTTTCATAGCTCTGATGTTGTAAATTAGGATGTCAGTTGGTAAGCATCAGATAAAGAAAATCATTAAAGGGAGGTGGGAGGAGAGGAGAGGTGGAGTAGGAATGAGGAAGCTATGGAGAAAATGTCTGGTATTCAAAGAAACAAACAGCAGATAAATATGTGGGAGTTATAAAAATAAATGAACAAATTCTGAGTGCAAGATACCTCTCTTTTAATAGCTAACAAGGTGTGTGTGTGTTAGTGACTGTGAGTCATGTTCAGAGAGAAGAGTCTGCCTCTTCACATCTCTGTTCTCTTAAATTCCTTTTGAAATCAGCAAGCTAAATTTAGCTCTCAGCACCCTTCCCCCTCCTCTGAGAGGTATCAGAGCTACAGCAGTCAGTGATAGGCTAACGCTGTGATGTGCAGAGTCCTCACACACATACACACATGCACATAAACACACACAGATTGAGTGGCTGAGTAGGAGGACAGTATGCTTTTGTGCATGCAGTGGGTTATACTGACAATAAATTGTTGCTGTGCAGCAAATGAGCTCTCAGTAACTCTTTCTCTCTCTCTCTCTTTCTCTCTTTCTCTCTCTCTGTCCATCTGTCTGTCTCTCTCTTCCCCTCTCTGCCTCTATCTCTCTCTGTCTGTTTCTCAGCTGCACTTCAGGACAGTAGGGGCTTGCTAATGGTCCCCCCATTCATCTGATGAACCCCCTCAACTCCATGAAACCTTCCCTGCCTCCCACTCCACAAAGGTACACACGCACACACACACACGCACACACACACACACACTGTGAAACTCTGTGACCTTAGGTGAACCATTTGACTGCTCACCTGCTCTGTCCAGGTACCTGAGCTGCTTTTCAGCTTATAGAATTAAATATGTGTGTGAGAGGAGCTACATAATTCTAAACACTGCAACCACTTGGGGGGGGGGGGGGGNACTTTAATCTTTATTGGCTTAGCAAGGAAATAAACAGCACATAAAAAAAAAAACAACTTGTGCTATAATGAACCAAAAACCATGAAAAAGTCTTTTTCAAATGTTGTCAAGAATTTTGACTGTTACTATGGAATTTGTTCTTTATTTCCAAGGTTGCACATAAGCATTATGCAGATACGACCTCAAAGGGAAAATGCGTGTTCACTCTCCCATAAATGCTAATTTACATGAGATAGATAGATGGAGAGATAGAGACATAGAGACAGGGAGAGATCTGAAATAGAAGTCACTAATGAAATTTTGTAGTACTTGAAGGTGCTCACCCATCCTGATTATATTAACTTGAGCAGAAAGGAGAGCTACAGTTAGTCAAGTCAAGTCAAATTTATGTATATAGCACATTTTAAAACAACTGTCATTAACCAAAGTGCTGTACAATGGCTAAAAATAAAATATGAATAAAAACAAGAAATGTAATATAACTATATGCAGAAACAAAACAACACATACACATGCATACATGTAAGTAAAGTATAAAAAGTTTGAAGTATAAAAAATTAAGAGACTTAATTATTTATAAAATAAATACATAAATAATAGAGACCCACTTCCTGCTTCTACCTGCAGCCACCATACAAACAGCCCATCCTCACTACATGTTTTTAAGCATCAGGGAATAGTTGAGATGAAGTTAAAGAGGCACTATGAGTTTGGTAGCACATACACTGGGCTAGGCTAGGCTGGATGTGTTAGTTTCATTCATGTCACTCAATCTAAAGAAAAGCATGTACCAGCATAGTTCTACTGATACTCATTTTAGTACTGCGCTGAAAAAAGTGCAGTTTATTGTATCATTGTTTCTCTTTATGAGATATTATGTTCTGTATGAACTGTAGGGGAAATGCTGTAATTTTGAAGCACGAGCAGAATTTGAATGGATGCTGTGGATTTCTGATGAATTCTCCGAAAGTCATATCAGTTTATTAAGCGAACAACAAACCATAACAGGCTATTTTATATCACTGAATTAGTCTCATATATCTCAGCTTCTCTGCTTTTCCTGTTTTGACCAGACTGTAGCCATGGACTTTTACAATAGCTGAATCAAAAGGGCAATATTGTCACTGGGTGTATTTGCTGAGATTAAAGATGGGTAGTGTGGTGATACACAAGATTTACTCTTCCCTTTCAGATGAAACTACTGAAACTTGTGCTAAATTCTAAGAGGCCACGGTGTTTTTCAGTTTGCCCTTCTATTTACTGTAAGGAAAAATAGTAAGTATAAAATAAATATTGACAAAAAAAGTGTAGTTTCATGTAACACCATAAATAATGCATGTGTGAAGGCCACTCATTTTCATTTTCTATTCCCATTTCATGTTAGCTAAATGGCAGTTATACTGTATATCCTTTCGGAAATAATAAATAAATAAATAAATGGTTGCTCTGCAAAGTGCTTTATCAAAAAGAAATATAGGAAGAAAATGAAGGAATAAAGGAATGTACTGTAAGGCAATCAGCTATCAAGGTCTCCAGTTTCTGCCTTTTATAGACATCTTGGTCAAGTTTATTCAAACAAACATTTCATAATTAATTGCAGTCACACTACAAGTTCACTATAAGATCAACCAGGAAATTCCAGCCAAACACTATCTGGCACTATGACAGTTCCTGATGAAAGCCCATCTTGAGAAGTTAGGCGCTCGAGCAGGAATTTACTGGGACCCAAAACCACCATCCACCTTGTTACCTGGAATGTCTTCATCATGTTTGAGACATCAAAGATGACCCAAGTTGTAACTGAAATGAAATGTTACAAGCTTGACATCCATGGCATGAGCGAGACTAGATAGACTGGTTCAGGACGCAAGGTGATAAGTGATGGTCCACTATACTGTTCTCTGGAAAAGATGCACACTCTAGTGGTGTCGCCCTCCTCATAGACAAGAGCAAGGTCCAGTCTCTCCTTGAATGGGAACCCATCAGTGATAGACTATTCAGAGCATGATTTGATTCCAGGCACTGTACACTAACCATCCTACACTGCTATGCCTCCACCAACGAGGCTGAGATAGAAGAATAGGATGACTGATACGAGCAGCTACAACAGGCAGTCCCCAAAATACCTCAACATGATGTGCTTCTGATTATCCATCTATCCATCCATCCATTTTCTATACCCTTTTGTCTGTTAAGGGTCACGGAGGGCTGGAGCTTATCCCAGCGGTCATAGGGCGAGAGGCGAGGTTCACCCTGGACAGGTCGCCAGTCTATCGCAGGGCTGACACAGAGACAGACAAACTCATTCACACCTATGGTCAAATTAGAGTTTCCAATTCACCTAACCTGCATGTCTTTGGAGGTGGGAGGAAGCCGGCGCACCAGGAGGGAACCCTGGAACCCATGTAGACATGGGGAGAACATGCAAACTCCACACAGAAAGGACTCAGTTGGACTTGAACCCGGGACCTTCTTGCTGTGAGACAACAGCGCTAAGCACTGAGCTATTATGGGAGACCTAAATGCTAAGGTAGGGAACAACAACATTGGGATTGGAGAGTCAGTAGGGTGACATGGTTGGCACCATCAATGAAAATGGAGAGCTTGTAGACTTTTGCCAAAACAATAGCTGTGTAATTGGTGGAACTTTATTCCCCTCACAAGGACATCCATAAACTAACATGGAGATCTCCAGTTGGTCACACTCCAACCAGACTGACCACATCATCATCAATAAGAAGTGGCAGAGATCCCTTTCAGATGTCAGGGTTTACAGAGGGGCAGATGTCAACAGCAATCAGTACCTGATCTCAGCTAAGGTAAAGCTTAAGCTACGTGCAACAGCCACCAAGAAGCAACAGTAGCACAAAGTTTTTGACATCAACAGGCTGCATGCACCTGAGAAGTGACAGGAATATTTCATCCAGTTGAAAAATGGCTTCTGTGCTCTAGAGAATAGTGATGAGCAAATCCAGGATAGTGTTGAAACAGCATGGGTTACCGTCAGAGAAATATATAAGGAGCTGAAAAGGTTATTTGCTACAGGAAGAAGAAAGATGAGGAATGGATAACACCAGAGACTTGGAGAAGAATAGAGGAAAGAAAGAAAACCTACTCTGTGCAAGGGCACCACAGCTGATTGAACAGGCTAAAGAAGAGTGTAAGATTAAAGACAGAAGTGAAACCGAGTGCTTGAAGGGACAGAAGAACTTTTGTTGAGAAACTGGCAACTGAGGCTGAAAGGGCTGCAGTAAAGGGAGAACTCAGTAAAGTGCACAAAATCACCAACTATGTGGTCAGCAAAACACCTACACTAAGCCTGTGAGAGACAAACAGAGGAAAATGATAACCACAGAAAAGGAGCAAGCTGCCAGATGGGTTCAGTACTTTGACGAAGTCCTTAATCGGCCAGAGCGTGATGACCCACTACCATCTGAGACCCACCCACAAGCCCACCCACAAAATCAGAAGTCAAAGCTGCAATCAAAGCTATGAAGAATGGCAACGAATCAGGCGTTGACACCATCCAGGCCGAATTGCTGAAAACTAATGCCAACAGACCTCTTCATTAAGATCTAGGAAAATGATTGGAGCAAGGATTGGAGCAAGGGCCTCATCTTCAAACTCCTAAGAAAGGAGACCTCAGTAACTGACAGCTGGCGAGGTATAACACTCCTTTCTACTCCTAGCAAAATCTTCTGGGATTCTCCTCAACAGAATTGACATAGCCATAGATGATAAACTCAGGCAAGAACAAGCACGGTTCTGCAAAGGACGAGGGTGTCGATCACATCTCAATTTTGCCGATGATCTTGCAGTCATGTCATCTAAGCACACCCACATCCAAGAGAAGTCAGATAGTCTCAGCCTTTAATGCCAAACAAGTTGGTTTAGAAATAAGTAAGAAAAAGACTGCAGTCATGTGTATAAACACCTCAACAGCACAACTACAGTAATTACCATCGATAGTGGGGTTATAGATTCTGTCAGACTGCATATAACTTGGATGTCTAATAAGCAGTGATAATGGAGGTTAAAAAAAAAAAAGACACCACAGCCAGACAAAGCAACAACTGCTTTTAGTCGACTTTGTTCCATCTGGAAGTCCAAACAGTATAGTCTGAAAACAAAGCTGAGGCTCTATAACAGCAATGTAAACTCACTTCTACAGCTCTGAGTGTTGGAGAGTGTGAAGAAGGATATGGGCAAGATGGACGCTTTCCATAACAGCTGCCTGCATAAGATCTGTATCTCTTGGCCTAACAAGATCTTATGAGGAACTACATAAGAAGACAAAATTCAAGAGCATCACCCTCAAGATAAAGATTCAGAGGTTAAGATAGCTCGGCCACATCCTCAGAATGCCGAGTGATACAGAACCTAAGGTTGCCCTGCCTGGGATGGACATCACCAGGCAAAAGAAAGAAAGGAATGGTTGTTGATTTTAGAAAGTCATCACCCAGCCCCAGACTAAGGTTATTAAAGGTGATGACATCGAGCTGATGGACAGCTACAAATATCTGGATGTTGTTCTTGATAACAAACTGTGCTTTGAACCACTCAAAAAATAGTGCAAAAGCATCTTTTCTTTTTGAGAAAAATGAACTCCTTTATTGTTTGTACTGCATTGATGACAGAAGTTTTACTGAAGCCATTTTAACCTTCTGTATCATAGTCTGGTATGGAAATCTTAACCTGTCCAATAAGAACAGACTTGGAAGCCTTGTTAAAGTGGTAAGCAAGATTTCTGGGGTGAGTCAGGCCCAGCTCATGGACATTTATAATAAGCAGATCTTTAGGATGGCTAATGCCATTTTGGATTGTTCTGTTCACCCCCTGCAGAAGCAGTTTGAGCTCCTGCCTTCTGGCCGGCGTTTCAGGCTGCCTGCTAGGAGGACTAAGAGACAAAGGCTGTGTTCACATTACACGCTGAAGTGGCCCAGATCCGATTTTGTTTGCTTCCATGTGACTCAGATCTGATTTTTTTCACAGATAACAGCTGATGAAAATCAGATTTGGTTTGTGTGAACAAACCAGATCTGATTTTTTCATATCAGATCTGGGTCTCTTGCATATGTGGTCCTTGATCTGATCCATATCTGATCTCTGGCTGTGTGACCGCTGTCTGACCGGTCAGATCGAAACTCATCTGTTTTTTTTTTTGTTTTTTTTTTTAGCATCTCACTTATCTATGCATGTGCATATCGCATGTTGTCCTCATTCAGTGTCGGCGCCTCATAGCAGCCAGGTAAAAATAAATATGGAGGAGAACAACAACAGCGACAGGGATCAGTGGAGAGATGAAGAAGTTTTAAATTTGTTGGATATATATATGGAGACATCTGAAAGTTTTCAGTGAACTGTTCCTCTGTGAACTTGTGAACGTGGTGGTCCCATCATAGCCCTCTGCCCTCGTACCCACACCTCTCTCTGCACGGATATACAGCAGCAGCCACTAACAGAGCAGCTGCTATGGCTTTTGTGTTTTGTCGCCTTCTTGCTCTCATTCTCATCCTTATTTTCTGTATTGTCTTCTGACCAAATAATCCTGGCCATGTATGCTTGCACACCTGTGTCACCTATGTTTGTACTGTCGCACAAAAATGATGATTATTGTTGTTATTCTTGTACGTATGCGGCTCACATTTTAGTTAAATCTGCGCATGCATGGCAGTGGACCTCAACGGTGTTCACACTGGTGTCAGATACGGGTTACTTACAAACATGAATGTGAACCATCAACACAAAAAGATCGGATTTGATTAAAAAATCAGAATTGAGCATTAAGGTCTGTAATGTGAATGTAGCCACAAGGTCTCCTTTGTTTCTTTGGCTATCGATTGCTTAACAGGAAATAACCCTTACACTATAACATTTTATGACATTTACTGTATGTTAATTTGTTGACTCTGTTTTAATGCTTTTTGTCCTATTGCCTTACTGTTGTTCTTACTGTCTGGCTGCAGATGTTGTGTTTTAGATGTAGCTATTTGTATTACTTCTGTACTTGTGTATTCATCTTAAAACTCTGGTTACAAACCAAATCCCCCCTAGTGGGACAATAAAGATTTGAACTTGAACTTGGAAGGCCAAAGACTACCTGGTGCAGAATTGTCTTAAATGAGTTTGGGGAGATGGGACTTCATGGGGTGAGGCACAGGCCAAAGCCAAGGACAGGTTGCAATGGAGTAAGCTAATTGCAGCCTCATGTCCCTGGGATACCAAGGGTTAAGTAAGTACACTATAAATTGGCTGCTCTGTTTCTCTCTACAAAGCAAGAGAGATGTGGCAACTCACTGACTTGACAAGCAGCCTCAGAGGTGTTGTAGATAATAGACAGGAAAAAAAGGAGTGGGAGGCGGACAGAAAGAGAAAACCAATAACTACCAATAATTTTAACTTGTATTTTAGATTATGTCACCTTCAGCTCTCTGTTATATTTTAGTAAATCACAAACAGAAAAACTGAAGTGATAACGATGGCTTCTTCAATAAACCCTGCAAATACTGTAGTATGGCATTAATGCTATTGTGGTAGTTTCCTGTTGTGAAAATGGTTTTTAAAGGAGGAAGCAGAGGGTAACCTCAAACGTCAGATAAATCAGCCATGCTGTAGATTAATCATTATCTCACAAAGTCAAGTTATGTGCTTACAACCTCTTGCTTTTGATATTGTCTTAATTTTTTTTTTACTTTAATCACATGAAACGATAACAAAGTTGAAATGAACTCTGAAACAATATATATTTTTTCCATTTAAATCCCACCACGTCAACTAAATTCAAACCCCTGACTGTCACAAAAAATATAAATAAATAAAAAAAAGGGGGTATGAAGGCACACATAAAGTACAGTGTGGACATTTGCCATAATTCAGATTTTGTGCTGACAGACATGAATAGTGTTATATATCAAGTAACTAAGAAGGGAGGATTGTACATTTTTTGGAAATATAATATCAAAGTCTTCCAAATTGTAAAGCATTTCTTGAGCAAACCTCTGATGGCATATTTAATTTTTTCTCATTTTAAGATTATCATTAACTCGTTAAGCCGTATTGAAGCTTTCGGCGGTCTAGGCAATTTTCATTCCAATAGTATTGTTCTTTGAGCTAGCAAAGTTGCAAAGACCTAATTAATTATTAAAAACACTTTATTGATCAAATGATTAAATAAGCCTTGTGATATTGGGGTAATTCAGAATCTGTCACCTCCTCTGTGAGGGCCTTGCTTTGATAAATATTCTCTCTAAAGCAAAGCACCTTTCCTGAACCTCAGTAACTCCACTTCATATCCATTTGCAGCAGTGACGACCCCTTCCTACATGACCCAGTCTCCTGGCAACCAGGCACCAATCAGCACACAGGATCTCTCTCTGTAGTAACCACGGTGTGGGGCGTGACCAATCCCACACACAGCCAGGTAACTCACGACTCTGTGCCCTGGGACATTTTTTCTTCTCCTGCTCTGTGCGCTGGAATGATACAAAGCCAAGAATGGCAGAAAAAGCAGCGTCTGTGTCTTTGTCTCCTTTTCCCTCACATCGCTTTTCTCTGTTCCTTCATAATGGCCTTTCCTCCCACGTTTCCATGTAGGTGTTTGGTGCACCCATGGGTCCTGGTGAGAACTCCGGCGGTCACATGATGCCTGGTGGCAGTCCTGGTTTGGGTGCTGGCATGGGCTCCCAGTTCATGGGGCAGCAGTCGTATGGAGATGCTGTCTCTAAAGGCTACAGCCAGCCAGTCATGTACGGACGTCCCAGTGCTGCTTACAACCCAGCCTCAGGCTACAGTGGCAGGTAGAATGCTCTCTTAAATCAAATGCAATTTTACATCAAATATTACTTTCAAATTGCAAATGTATATAACTAGTTCTATTATCACAAAACAGTTTTTGGTTGGAATAAAAACTTAGAGAAGAAACAACTATAATTATAGTAGGACTTATTTGCTTTATTTGTGTTAACAAATGGTAGTTTTAAAAATGTATCTGGATCTGATCTCATCAACTTTGTCAGCAGATTGATTGTTGAGCTTAAACTCCAGATGCTTCAGTTTTGTAGGAGACTTTGAAGGCTCACATCAGAGAGCAGGGTGGCCGCAGTTTCTTAAAAAGGTCTTAAATACACTTTCCTAATAAAAGGCCTTAAAAAGTATTAATTATTTTGTCTTAAATTCAGATTGGATAGGTCTTAAATTTTTTTTGTCATGTCACCCATGGAACGTCATCGCGAGAATAGCTTGTTCAGTCTCTGCCTTCTTCTGCCTGATCAGCGCTGTCACTCCGCTGTGCTTGCCAGTCGTGGCAGCGGCTCTATCCGATCTGATGTAAACCAGCAGTTGTGCAGCATTGCCTACGTTGAAATCTTTTTATGGCCATGCAGCATGGGTCTTTGCCATCACACAAAGCAATTTTTTAAATATATGGGCCCAGATTAATAAAAACCGGCGATAAGGAGTATAGCGTTGCCTTAATGCGTGCCGTGATGATTGAGGCTCATTCATAAAACTTCTCCTATGATAATCAGTGCACACCGCTGTCACACCTCATAGCGTTGCTGTGAGGTGTGACAGGTAAAAGCTAATGAAGATCAGCGTGTTAATGAGCTTCTGCATATTTATCAGCCACCATTTATCCTGATTCATCTGGTTTTAAAGGAAACATACATTCTGCTTTAGAGATCCTCGTTTTAAAAGACTGATGCTAAAATAACAGTTAGCTAGACGTACATTTTAACCTCTGTATGTGATCGCAAACCTATGGCGGGGGAGGGGGGGGTGATTCAAGCATCTGAATGTTGTCAGATCAGATCAAAACTCACCATTTAAAAACTGACTGATCAGCTAATTGAGTTTACCTATCAGAGTTATTGATCACTAACACATGAGAGGCAAATACAGTTTTAAACGGCACCCAGATTTCATAGTGCTGAAATTTACCACCGGACTGAAGCAGGTCTTAATTTTTGTGTGTGGGTTTGTTTTATGAATAGCTACTGCGACATGTAAATAAGGAAATATCACAGTAACGCCTCTTTCAAAGGAAATGCTAAAGTATGCCACTAACAGGTGTTTATGAATGAGAAAATGTGATTGCGCCATGATATTTGTGCATAGCGATGTGGTAAATCATGCGCTATGGTTTATGAATCTGGACCATTATCTTTTATATTCGGTTGTAAACTGCCGACATATTCAGAGTACTGTTTACTCTCCGCTGCTGCCCACCACTTCCTTTCGATGACGTCACAAAATCGTGACTGTAAACAAGCTGTTGACCATTATTTTGGTCTTAAATTTCATTTAAAGTGATATTAAAAAGCTCTTAAAAAGTCTTAAATTGAACTTGTTTATACCTGTAGACACCCTGAGAGAGGAAATAATTTCATGTGCAAGCTATAAGAAAGGACTTTGGAAGGAAAGATTAGCACCTCTAAACAGCGCATATCACAGCTTGACAATTTATATGCTACCTCTTCATTTGCTGATGTCTATAAAGAGCACTCCTCTTTGCATGCAGGGTTTGATGTACTTGTATCACAGCACACAGCTGCAAACAAGGTCTAACTACTATGAACATGGTGACAAGGCCAGCAAACTGCTGGCCTTGTCACCATGTCACACAAATTACGACCTGCCACTTCCTCTCTCCAGATTCCCCAGATTCAGACTGACTCAGACAACACAACAGGTGCCGTAGAAATGAATCCCATATTTAAACAATTCTACTTTTCCCCTTATTCATCCGACGTATCTCCAGCTCTTCTGATTTTCAGTTTCATCAAGGACCCAGTCATCCCTTCACAGGAACATTCAGCCGCTGACAAACTGGACAAACCTATTACTACAGCTGAAGTTAAAGCAGCTCTACTCTCTTAGCAAAGCGAAAAATGTCTGGGCCAGACAGGTTCTCATTAAAAAATTCTGGCCTCAGCTCGCTCCTCTGTTATTATGTACAAAAGCCAAAGTCACTCCAAAGTCACTTGGGTAAGGCTGAGGGGCCGGCCTTACCCAATCTCAGATTCATTGGACGGCCATTATAAGTATTTTAGCATGAGAGTTTTTATGCTGGATTCACTTGTTGATGAAAAACAGCCACTGGTCCTTATAGCAGAATCACTAAATGCAGCAACAGATGGCAGATGATGGCAAAAGATGCGGGAATGTTGCCATGGCAATTTGGCATAATAATAATAATAATAGTATAATAATTGGAAGTTGCAAATATGTTTTACCATTTTGCACAATGCTATGTAAAACAGCAAAACTCTGGCTCTGGCCGTTTTATATTCTTTCTTTCTTTCTTTCTTTCTTTCTTTCTTTCTTTCTTTCTTTCTTTCTTTCTTATTTACCCCTCATGGGGGTATAAGGAACCAAAAAAAAAAAAAAANAAAAAAAAAAAAAAACAAAAACAAAACAACCACCAAAAAAACAAAAACAAAAACCAAATCTTAAAAATCAAAACCAAAAACTTTTCTTAATAAACTTAAACCAAATTAAACAAAACTTTGACATTTCTTGCACCCATCAATTCCTTAAATTTATAAATAATTTATATGCTCACTTAAAGAATCAACAAGCTCATGTCAACTAAAGTTAACAATTTGCTACCAAAACTGACAATTTCATGTGGGTTACAAATTTAAATGTCTTTACACTTCAAACATGCAAATAAATAATTTTGAAAAATCCAAAAAAAAAAAAATTATAAATAATGAAACAACATGATATGATTAGGAGAAAAAGAGCCAAATGTAGCTCGGGAGCCACAGGTTGGCCACCTCTGATCTGAGACATGCTCCAAATCTCTCCTCCACTTTTCCTTATACCAAAAATGACACTTCAGATTTGAGTTTAGTTTAAGTTTTACTTTGGCCTGCAATCTTACCCTATTTATGCCCCCCCCTGGTGGCAAGTCATGTTTTCCCACCCTCTCTTGCTCTCACCATAACTGTGGTTTAGATCAGGTATTTGTAAGTTATAAATGTGTATTCTTTTCAGCAACTCTCAGACAAATAATCTCTCCAAGAACAGAATTTGTTTTTAGATACTTTTGAAATTCTGTGGTTCACAACCAGGTCCCCTTTTTGACACCAGCCCGCTCTTTAAAAGGTCTGATCTCAGATATCTATTAAAAAAAAAAAAAAAAANATATATTCAATTTTCATCATGTTACATTACTGACAATCATTTCCCAAAGGATAAAACCGTATTTCAGCTTTCCTGACAGTTTGTAAAATCTCTTAATCTTTCAAAATCATATATTCAAATATTCAATATTCAAAATCAATTATTCAAATATTCCACCTTAAAAATCCATGTTTTGCCTGCTAATAGTTAAGCAAAAGAGTACACGAGTCAAAAACTCAAACAGTACATGATATTCATCCCCAACACGGTTGTCATTGCTTAATTTACACATTCTGTTTTTCCTTTCTAACCCTATATATCCTCCAGTAATCTTTGGAATTCTAGAATTGGCAAGTCTAAAGTCACAAATTGCTTGTCTCTACCTCCTATTTTGTTACAATAAATACTTTTCAAACTTAAATTCCTTCTTAAATTCAACATAAAAGTGTCAGGATTACATCTGCTGTAGCTCACTAAACCACACTTCAGTACAAACTGATCTTCTAGTCTCTGTTCAATGTTTTTTTTTTTTTTTTTTTNTTTTTTTTTTTTTTTTTTTAAGATAGCCAGCCACGATTTTATCTTGTTACCTCAAAATTTTTACTGTAAATTTTCATTGTTAGAAAACCAAATAAACAAAGTTGGGGAATGTATCTGGATCTGGGCCAAATTCCACCTATTGAGTCTTATCAGTAAGTTTTGTCAAGAGATGTAGGAGAAATCACAGCCTCCATGGCAGAGATAATAATGCCTGTGACAATTTAAAAACCTTTCAAAAATCACTTTTACGTCTTTGACATGATATGCCATTGTGCTGTTTCATAGGTGTTATGACTGTACAAGCTATTCCTGTGGGGGTTTACCAATGACTATGAGCAACAGATATCAGAGTGGGTAGCCTCATCCACTGCTCTGACTCATGCCTGCTATGACAAAGCACACACACACACGCACAAACACACACTTGCACAGTTCACTAAGTTCCCAGTCCCCATCTTCCCCTCTCTCTATCTGCAGTTACTCTGGCAACAGCGGAGGAGCTGGTCTTGGTGCTCGTCCTCCCTCTGACTTCACTCAGGCTGCTGCTGCTGCCGTTGCTGCTGCTGCTGCCACTGCAACTGCCACTGCTACAGCAACTGTTGCTGCAATACAGGAAAAGCAGAATCAGGAACTGAACTATGGTCAGGTAATTGTCTCTGTTACGCTCCGGGCTCAGCAGAGAGTCTTTTAAACAGAGTCACACACGAAGATCCAAAACTATTGAAACACCTGAAATTCTTTTTGATTATTATGGGAATTGTGCATGGTTCTTTATTTGTGAAGGTTGAATAACTGCCATGGTGTTTGTAAAGCATCATGTGACATTTTGATAACTTTATATCCATAAAATATAAGCATTAGAAAAAAAAATCTTACTGGAAGAGCTCTAAAATCTGTATGTTATGATTCACATTTAAGGGCCCGAATTGATTAAGGAAAATCCTGTTTCCTATAATAAAATGTACTGAATTATCTGAAGCTTAAAAGTTGTTTCTGAGTCATTTATCCCTAAATTACAAACAATGGTATCCATTATATAAAAGCCTGACATGAATATGTTTAGTTCATATTAGTCAGCAACTGGTAGTGTGAAATCAGATGTCTTGTACTCGACTGTTTGAGCTCATAAAGAATTACCAAGCAATAACAGATTTTAATAGGTCAAAGGTTAGTACAGTTAATAGCATATTTCTCTAGCTTTATAGAGCAAATATTATAACATCCACTTTTAATAAGCAATATTATAAATGGGAAAAGCTATTTCACACTTTTATCTTTATATCAGTTCTTTCATATAAGGACAGTCACCAGACCTCTCTCTCATTGAACTGCTGTGGAAGGTCAAAGGTCAAACACAGGCAACCATCCAGTGCCAAACAGCTCTGGGAGTTTCTTCAGGAGGAATGAGTTAAAATTTCCCAAGATTCTCTAGAGAAACTGTTGAAATGAATGTCCAAATATATGTGGAGTTGTCATCAAAGCGTACTGTGGCTTCAGTGTGATAATATTGTTGCAGTGCTTATTTATTTGATGCATCTGGTTATTGAAGAGTGTGTTTTGTCTACTTTCTTTACACTAAAATCTTCCAATGCTTGAAAAAAAGGGGAAAAAAAGGCAGGTCCCAGTCATTTTGGACCCTTTTGGCTACAACACAGTTCTCCAAGCTAGCAAACATGGTAATTCTCAAACTCCAGACCTGAATCTCTGCAGGTTGTGTCAATGCACATTTTCAGTCAAACTTTCCTTCCATGTGGTTTTGAGGCATGATATCAGGTTGCAGGGCTGCAGGAGGATTTTAGAGCAGGAGCTGTTTCTGCACCACCTACTATTTTATTGCCAGATTATTTGCTCATCACGGCACATTGCTTTGTCCTTAGCTATACCTGATTCAAAATAAGTTCTACAGTATTGTATCTGAATTATTTAGTGTGATGGGAAAATGACTGATAATAAAAGCTGTGTTATGACCGATTTTTAGCCACTGTCAAACAGTTTGAAAGTGTATTGTCATTTACGAGAATTCCTGCACAAACTGTTCATATTCCTCTTCATCTGCAATGAGCCACGACAGAAACGCAGCTACACTGCTGCCATTTCTGTTTCCTAGAAAGAGAAAACAGCCATTTTCACCTCAAGTGGAAAGTAAATAGAGGCTATCATGTGTTCTGAACCTCTTGTTTTTGTTGACAGCGCCTCATCTTTACTTACTCTGCAGTTTTCATTTTGATAGCAGTTGTGAATGAAGCCTGTTTCTTAGGTTGAACCCTCTAAAGCTTAAATTCAAAAACCTCTTTTCACAGTCATTACTGGTGTTTTTAGAATTTAATTTCCCTCTCTGGCACTCTCCAGCCCCAGTTATATGCCCTCCTGGCTGTGGAAAAATAGCCAGCATGCTTTGTTTCAACCTTGCTGTCGTACTTCCCTTTCCCTCCCCAGATGGGTGGAGCATCCTCTTACAGCACCCAGTTCCTGTCTCATTCCGGCCCCCGTGGGCCTCTGGGGCTGAATCCTGGTGGGATGGTTCCTTCCAGGCCTGGACCTCCACCTTCCACGGGGGGCATGTATCCGTCCCACCCTGCCCAGACTCCTAAGATGCCCCAGCATGGAAGCTATCCAGGTGGACAACAAGGGCTCAAACGACCTTTCCACTCAGAGGTCAGTGGGGGGGTGGGGGGTAGGTTTCAACTACTTACTGTGATTTCTTTTCCTGATTATATATAAAACACACGGTGTGTTCAGGTTCGTTACTATCATTATCAGACATGTAATTAGGTTGAGACTGAATAAATTATCACGATTATGACATGAACTGTTGTAACTTGGCAGACATTTTATTTAGCTCTTATGATCATGATAAGCTTGTAGTATCAATTATTCAAGCTTGTGATTGTATTAAGAATTAGGTTGTAATTACAATATCAAGCAAAAAAAATTTAAATAGGTTAGACTAACTAGCAACAATGAATATGCATATGTGTGATGTTGTTGCACTAGATTATGAATAAAGACAGTAAATTGCTGTATGCCGCTGCATTGAATGGATGCAGACTTGTATTTTGAAAGACAGGCGCTAGCATTTCTAGTGCTACGAATACATTATAATAATGTTTAATTGTATTGTTTTTCTTAAGGTACATATTATATTTTGTTATGCAGAGTTTGTGTACTGGTTTTTGGAAAATTGATGTTGAGTATTTCAGGAGACAGTAGGAAGATTGTGTGGTTTCACAAGCAGTATACGCTACACTTCCGCGACGTAACTTCCTGTGTTTGCTGGTTTACATGGAGAAGTTCCAGCAAAAAGAATTTAAAGGACCATACCGTCCATTTTGTATGTTTGAGCCTAATATATTTAATTTTCATACATGCAACATTACTGACAATCATTTCCCAAAGCATACTACTGGAACGGTGAATTAAAAATGTTTTTCCTACCTTCCAGACCTCCACTGTTTCAGTTCATTCTGGTACGCTATTAAAATCAACTTGTTGATGCTCGAAACATTTTTGGGATAGGTAATCCATCATCGCCAACAAGACGTGCATTCAGGTTTTTTCAAAGTTTTGTAATTTTAGCCTTTAAGCGCGATAAAAAATGTGGAGTGAATGTATGCCTCCACTGGGAAATATAGTCCCAAAAGAAGACCTGCGTTTATTGAAAAATTTTAATGACCGTGACTTCATAAAGCTGCATAACTATTATCAGGCAAAACATTGATTTTTAAGGTGGGTGTATCACTTGAATATTTGATTTTGAAAGATTAAGAGATGAGATTTTGCAAAATATAAGGAAAGCTGAAGTACGCTTTTATCCTTCAGTAACATAATGTATGAAAATTGAATATATTAGACTCAAACATGCAAAGTGGTTGGTATGGTCCTTTAAAAACCAGCCTCATTCTGTCAACAAAAACACAACGCAGAGTCAGACCCATACAACGACATAAAGGGCAGTTTGTGGTATCATAACACACTCTTTCCATTTGATCATGTCCTTTAATTGTGCAACTGTTGTTTTTATAATTGAAGTTCATGTCTTGTACCTCACAGCTAAACTACTCAAAAAAAATTGGATTGCTTTTGGTATGTTGGAGTTCAGATACATTATAAATGTCGACATCTTTAAATATTTTGAGTATTTTAATCTAGTTCTAGTCAGTAGCTACAGTAAGTAGCTACAGTAAGTCATTTCTATTTCTTCCGCTCTCAGGGATTTCCAGTGCAGCAGTATGGCTCTGGTGGAATGTCAGGATACCCTAACCAGCCTCTGCAGTACCCCACTGGTCCACAGCAGCGATGTGCCCCTTCACCATCTTATCCCTCCAACCGCATGACTCTGATGGGCCAGTATGCTTCTGGACCACACAACCCAACACCGTTCCCCCCTGGAACCGGTCAGCCGAACCCTCCCCACTATTATAAGGTAATCAGTTCCACTACTTTTCTGGCTCCCTTTTTTGGGGAGCACACACTCATTACAATCCTTTGAAAAGTGACAGAATGTAATATTTCTGTTAATATGAAGTTATTGATATGAGATTAGGAACTTACAGACATATATCTATCATTCCAGCACAGCTTTTTTTTTTTTTATCTGTTTTGGGTTTTGTTGCTTGTCTGTGTAGTCAGAACCATTCAATGGGCAGGGCAGCCTGCCATCTGGAGGAGCAGGAGGGTACAACGCCTTCACACAAGCTGCTGTGAACGGGGTAAGGACACTCCAATATACTCACTCTCACCTTTGTTCCTTATTAAAGCTTTGGAATCAGTGTTCGTAGAAAACACACATAAAAACACACTATGAAATTACTTGTGATTACAGAATAGCCATATTTCAGAAATTATATACACACTATTTATCAGTGATCAGTAACAGGTTTCTCTTACACAGAATTTGTATTTTAAATTAAACAAACTAGACACTTTCATCAGTAGATTCAAAGTTCTTAACACTTGTCCATCCCCACGTCTCTCAGCCAGGCCGGGGCGGATTGATGCCGGGATATCCCACCTCTCCAATGGGAGGGAATCCAACCCCTCCGATGACCCCTGGAAGTTCAATACCTCTCTACCTTTCTCCAGGGCAGGACACAAAGCCCCCCTACCTCCCACCAGACACCAAGCCCAACATCCATACCCAGCAGCCCTCTACAGGTGAGAAAACAAAAACACAAAGAAGATGCTGCACACGTGTTAAAGTGTGAGCTCCACGTGGTCGTCTCTGTTTTCCATGTAAGGCAACCCCAGCGACGACTTGCGTCTGACGTTTCCGGTACGAGACGGGGTGGTGTTAGATCCGTTCAGACTGGAGCACAACCTGGCCGTCAGTAATCACGCCTTCCAGCTCAGAGACTCTGTCTACAAAACACTCATGTTGCGGTAGGGAGCCTGACCTGTCACACACACACACACACACACACGCACCAAGCTGTGACCTATAGTGTGTATTACTGGTGAGCAGTGTCAAAACAGGGATCACGCTGCACTTTACGTAACTACACCTGTAACATTATATGTATCTTCAGCTTTTATAATAGCAGACTCGTCGCCGTCTGTCTTCCTGAGTGATGAAGACATCAGATGAGGAACAAAATGAGAAATGTCTGCTAGCCCCACCCAGACTCTGATAGTTGTGTTGTGTGTCCCCCTGCAGACCTGATCTGGAGTTGCAGTTTAAGTGTTACCACCACGAGGACAGACAAATGAACACTAATTGGCCTGCCTCTGTGCAAGTAAGTGCTGTCTCTCCCTCCGTTGCTTTTCATTACCTGAATCTTTGTGATGGTGCTGCTTTCTAAAGGGTAATTATGACTGTTTTGTGCCATTAGGAAGATCGATTGTGTTTAAAATGTCTTCACTGATGTCACTGCAGAGCTTTCACACTGCTGTCCAACATGCAGAGACAGGGCTGATAATAATACACAACATTTGAATTCAACAAGGGCTGCAGTTATCCAACACCTGCAGTTTAAATCAGTAACTGAGTATGTATGTTTAAACAGCATTTTGAAGATTTCCCTTCTCTGAATTTGACAGCAGTGCCATCAGCAACCTGGATGTTCTGTAGTCTATGCAAACCAATCACACACAGTCAATAGGCAGAAAATAATGGGGATTATCCTTTATTTCTTCCTCTTTGCACCTTTTCTGGGTCAGGTGAGTGTCAATGCCACTCCTCTGTCCATCGAACGAGGTGACAACAAAACCTCACACAAGCCGCTGTACCTCAAACAAGTGTGTCAGGCAGGGCGTAACACCGTGCAGATCACCGTGACCGCTTGCTGTTGTGTAAGTAGCATTAAATCACAACTTCATGTTTCAGTGTCTGAACACAGTTACAGTAACACAAAACATGTATGTATGTATGTATATGCATATGTATGTATGTAATGTATATGTCCAATATCAACTTCCTCAAATCCCATTTCAACCCTTTCCTCCGTCTTCCTCCACAGTCCCACCTGTTTGTGTTACAGCTGGTCCACCGGCCGTCTGTCAGGTCTGTCCTACAGGGTCTGATGAAAAAGAGGCTGCTGCCAGCCGAGCACTGCATCACTAAGAGTGAGTTATAACCGTCTCACACTGTATCACTAAGAGTGAGTTATAACCATCATCTCTCACACTGCATCATTAAGAGTGAGTTATAACCGTCGTCTGTCACACTGCATCACTAAGAGTGAGTTATAACCGTCTCACACAGTATCACAAAGAGTGAGTTATACCTGTCGTCTGTCACACTGCATCACTAAGAGTGAGTTATAACCTCTCTCACACTGCATCACTAAGAGTGAGTTATAACCATTGTCTCTTACACTGCATCACTAAGAGTGAGTTATAACCGTCTCTCACACTGCATCACTAAGAGTGAGTTATAACCAATCATCTGTCACACTGCATCACTAAGAGTGAGTTATAACCGTCTTCTCTCACACTGCATCACTGAGTTATAACCATCGTCTGTCACACTGCATCACTAAGAGTGAGTTATAACCGCTGTCTCTCACACTGCATCACTAAGAGTGAGTTATAACCGTTGTCTCTCACACTGCATCACTAAGAGTGATTATAACTGTTGTCTGTCACACTTCATCACTAAGAGTGAGTTATAACCGTTGTCTCTCACACTGCATCACTAAGAGTGAGTTATAATCATCGTATCTCACACTGCATCACTAAGAGTGAGTTATAACTATCATCACTCACAGTGCATCACTAAGAATGAGTTATAATTGTCATCTCTCACACTGCATCAGTTATAACTATCATCTCTCACACTGCATCACTAAGAGTGAGTTATAACCATCATTGCTCACAATGCAGCACTAAGAGTGAGTTATAACCATTGTCTGTCACACTGCATCACTAAGAGTGAGTTATAACCATTGTCTCTTACACTGCATCACTAAGAGTGAGTTATAACCGTCACACACTGTATCACAAAGAGTGAGTTATAACCGTCGTCTGTATCACTAAGTGAGTTATAATCTCTCTCACACTGCATCACTAAGAGTGAGTTATAACCATTGTCTCTTACACTGCATCACTAAGAGTGAGTTATAACTGTCTCTCACACTGCATCACTAAGAGTGAGTTATAACCAATCATCTGTCACACTGCATCACTAAAAGTGAGTTATAACCGTCGTCCGTCACACTGCATCACTAAGAGTGAGTTATAACTGTCTCTCACACTGCATCACTATAACCGTCTTCTGTCACACTGCATCACTAACAGTGAGTTATAACCGTTGTCTCTCACACTGCATCACTAAGAGTAAGTTATAATCATCGTCTCTCACACTACATAATGAAGAGTGAGTTATAACTATTATCTCTCACACTGCATCACTAAGAGTGAGTTATAACCGTCATCGCTCACAATGCATCACTAAGAGTGTGTTATAACCGTTGTCTCTCACACTGCATCACTAAGAGTGATTATATCTGTCGTCTGTCACACTGCATCACTAAGAGTGCGTTATAACCATTGTTTCTCACACTGCATCACTAAGAGTGAGTTATAATCATCGTCTCTCACACTGCATCACTAAGAGTGAGTTATAACTATCATCACTCACAATGCATCAGTAAGAGTGAGTTATAATTGTCATCTCACACTGCATCATGAAGAGTGAGTTATAGCTATCATCTCTCA
This sequence comes from Lucifuga dentata, assembly GCA_014773175.1. Lineage (NCBI taxonomy): Eukaryota > Metazoa > Chordata > Actinopteri > Ophidiiformes > Bythitidae > Lucifuga > Lucifuga dentata. The sequence goes on from VXCM01001812.1 coordinate 163,466, forward strand.
CACTGCATCACTAAGAGTGAGTTATAATCGTCATTGCTCACAATGCATCACTAAGAGTGAGTTATAACCATTGTCTCAGTTGGATCTGATCCAAAGTAGACCTGAGGATAATTAGACTCGATCCATAAAGTGCTCACTCTGAACACACCCAAACGCTGCAGCTGCATGTTTGGATGTGCCACTTAATGAGCAGCTTTTCTTTCAACTGACTCCTCACGTTGGCAAAAAACTCCTCCATTTTTCCTTCACTTAATTGCACACTCTCCATCTCCCCTCAAAAAGCACACCTTTTCCTGTGGTGATTATGATGCTCCACATCTCAGAGCTGTTTGGGAGTCTGTAAGGTAAGAAACACTGACCTGAGACCTGAGGCAACAGCGTGGAACCTGATTACACTGATTACAGGAAGGCCTCTGAGAGCACATACTTCCACCAAGGCCAACAAAACCCCAATTAAAGGAAACCAGCAGAGTCCCTGAGTTCTCTGTGCCAGCAGATTGTTTTAGTTGGGGATTTTGCTGCAATGTCAACTTCAGACTGTTCATTCACTCTTACTGTCACTATAGCAATGGTTATGCTAACCTCTCTCTCTCTCTCTCTCTCTTTCTCTCTCTCTCTGTCTCTCACTCACTCACTCGCACGCATGCACACACACACACACATATATACAGATACACTGCACACATAGTTGTCTCTTAAAGGAGCCTCACAACAATAAGCTAAAACTGATCCTGGATCCAGAATATGATGTATATCATCTCCAAATTTAATAACTTCTTCCTCTCAACATTATCTGTCTGTCCCCCAACTTTTTCCACATCTGTCCATAACTTTTTGAGATATCCTGCTAACAAACAGACAAACGAATGCTGGTGATCACAATAACCTCTTTGGTGCAGGTAATCTTTTGTACCCATCCCTACTCCAGTGCTGCATTTGGTCGTGGTTCTTAGGAACTGAGTGGAAGTGTAAAAATCTGTAGTGGAAACAGAGATGAACGTCTTCACATCTAGTAACGCACATCACATCTAGTAACGCACATCACATCTCTATTATGTACTTAGAAAGATTTTACTACAAAACAGCAATGTGACAGTGTAAAGATCTTTGAGCCATTCTGCCTGTGTAACAGGAAAACTGGCAGAGCAGTAAAATAATTGGATAGTATTTCACATTGTCTTTCTGTTTCAGTCAAGAGAAATTTCAGCAGTGGCACAATCCCCGGGAACCCCGGGCTGAACGGAGAGGACGGCGTGGAGCAGACAGCAATCAAAGTTTCTCTCAAATGCCCGATCACATTCAGACGAATCCAGCTGCCAGCGAGGGGTCACGACTGCAGACACATACAGGTGGGACTCATGCACGCACAAACGTGTAGCTTGTGCAGGTAAAAAAATGCAAATGAATTCTCACATGTACCTTTTTGACTTCCAGTGTTTTGACCTCGAGTCCTATTTGCAGCTGAATTGTGAAAGAGGGACCTGGAGATGTCCTGTGTGCAAGTATGTACGAAGGATTCATGTCATGTTTTACATAAATAACTACAATGATAAGAACAGCATTATTCTAGAAATCTGTTCCACTCATTCATAGTAAGACAGCTTTACTGGAGGGGCTGGAAGTCGACCAGTACATGCTGGGGATTCTTGTGTACATCCAGAAGTAAGTGTACTTACTTACAACAATGTGTTTGTGCTTAATTGTTACATGTCTGTGTTTGTTTCTGTATTTAAATAAAGATTCCTTCTTTCTGTGTGTCCCTCTCTCAGTTCGGACTATGAAGAGATCACCATAGACCCGGTGTGTGGCTGGAGGCCAGTGCCTGTTAAACCAGACATACACATAAAGGAGGAGTCTGACGGGCCTGTTCTCAAACGCTGCCGCACAGTCAGCCCGAGTCACATGGTCCTGCCAAATGTGATGGAAATGATTGCTGCTCTGGGCCCAGCTTCTTCGCCTTACCAGAGTCTGCCTACAGGGGGCAGGAACACCCCCGACTACAACCGGCCAGGTAGGTTAAAGGACTATACCGATGATTGTCCATGTTTAAGCCCAATAAATACTACAGTGGGGTCCAAAAGTCTGAGACCACATAGAAAATCTGTGATGTTTTCCATGTAAATGTGGAAATAATCAGAAAGTCTGACATCACTAGAAGCTCTTTGGAACATCGTCACATCATGCTGGATAACTTGGCTCATCAGGTTTTTACAGACGTGTGGAGTCCATGATGCTTTTTCATGATGCATTAAAGCTAAAGGAGGGCGTACTAAGATATTCTGACATTCATACCAAATACTAAGATATTCTGACACATTTTTCATTAAATGATGATAACATCTTAACAATTATAGTGAAAAGTTGAATCTTTGAAAAATGTCCATGAACGTCAGATGAATTAAATTAAAAAAAAGCAAAACAGAAGCATTTTCACAGTGGTCTCAGACTTTTGGACCTCACTGTACCTGCATACATGTTTTGTTACTATTTCCCAAAATATCAAACTTTATTTTAGGTTTTGTGTTCTTTTGCCAAATCCCCTAATCCTTAATCTAACACATACAGTATGTCTGAATGTAAAAGCAATGGTCATTTTAATTTCTTGGTAAAAACCGTCTTCCCCTGGGACTACATTCCCTGGCGGAGAAATACATTTTCTGCCATGCAGCTCCATGTTAAACCAGTTAAATGAAGTTACTTTGTTAAAAAACTTCACAGATGTCGTGTTCACTGTGATGGATTACATATTTCAAACGTGTTTCAAGACACTACAAGTTGATTTTTATAGCGTAATGGAATGAACTGAAGCCAATGACAGTCTGGAAGGTAGAAAAATCAATTGTCATATTTACTACTCCAGTAGTATGTTTTGGGGAATGGTTGCCAGTAGTGTAACGTGTAACGTATGTGGGTTGTATTTATTGGGCTCAAGCATGCAAAACCACCAGTATGGTCCTTTAAACATCAGTGCCTTCTGTTACATTTATCCTGACATTGATTGTCACTAACTGATTTCCTGATTCAGATTCACCTTTTTCCCTGGTTGTCATTTTACTTGTTTGTCTTAAGTTCAGTTTCCTCTCATGGTCTTGGCTGCAGCCATCACTTTCAAAGCTTTGCATTCGTTTTGGATGATTGACCTTTATCGCTCCACGCTGTCGTTTATGCTGCTTCACTCCATATATAGCACCATTTTCTGCTCTCCCCTGCATTCAAGAACAAAGTTGTGTGTATGCCAACAATATTTATAGTAATTACAGACTAATGGAGAATATGTAATGAGGTCATTTTATATATTATATGCATTATAACATTTAACACAGCTTCAGAATAAATCCCATGGCTTTGGACAACCTTGTCATTGAAATTTACAATATTTCATTTTCATCAAAAAAATCATTTTAAACTGTATTTCACCCATGACCATCTGCAGAGTGTTTTTGGACAAGTTTATACATTATAAAACACAAATGAACTTATTTCAAGCATGTTGACTCAAATATTTGACTCATACTCTGGTACTGATATGTACATATACCAGTATCTATCTATCTATCTATCTATCTATCTATCTATCTATTTATCTATCTATCTATCTATCTATCTATCTGTCTATCTGTCTGTCTATCTGTCTGTCTGTCTGTCTACTGTATATATACATGTGTACATATATATATATATATATGCAGTATTCTGAATACACAGTTAGTAACCACACTTTGTAGCTGTCAGTCAGTCATGGGAGGTGACCCAGAACAACATGTTAAATAGCATCCCCCCCCAACACCTCCACCACTTCCACCCTCTCACACCACACAGCTGGAGGCACTTTTCTTTTTGACTGTTATGTAAGGAAAATCGTCTTCACTGACCTGTTTTTTTTTTTTTTTTTTTTTTTTTTTTTTTTTTTTTTTTTTTTTTTTTTTTTNTGGCACCCCGACACTAGGAGAGTATGCTTCTTCAGGACCGCCACCCCCCATCACTTATCAGTCTGACCAGGTTAGACACACACTTACATACATTAAAGGAACACACCTGCAATCATGCATGTTTGAGCCCAATATATATACAATCCACATACACGTTATGGTTACTCACAACCATTTCCAAAAACATGCTACTTTAGCTGTAAATTTAAAAAAACATGCTACTTTAGCTGTAAATTTAAAAAAAACTTTCCTACCTTCCAGACTGCAGTACGATTCAGTTCATTCCAATAAATGCTATAAAAATCAACCTATAGAAACTTCAAACATGCTTGACATACATAATCAATCACAGCGAACACTTTATCAATTAAAGTCACTTTATTTAACCGATTCAACACAGAGCTGCACGGAAGACAATGTTTTCAGTAACGTAACATTTATGCAGGTTGTATGTATTGGGCTCAAACATGCACAATCGCTGGTATGGTCCTTTAAGCCTTTTAAAATAACACACACTAACAGCATTCATGGTATATTCTTCTCTGCATGGCCTCAAGCTGCAGCGATGAGTACAAGCCTCTGCCATTTCTCTTCAGTCCACTCAGGACACTTTTTTTCTTAATGGCTGAGTGACATGAATGGGCCGTGGCCAAAAGACATTGTTCATGAAGTTCGTTTCACATGAAGCCCTGCGGTCGTGAATATTTGTTTAGAAATCTCTTCTGCAAGTCAGACTAAGACTTGACAGGAAAGACCAGCTCATATTAAGAGTATTTGATACTTGCAATTAAATTGATTTGATCTGAATTGGCATATGGGGCATCAAAGCAATATTTTATAATAGCTTTTGATTGTTGACTTTTGTTCATCATGAGTTAGCAGAGCCCAAATTTATGCTATGCTATGCTGTTTATGCACTTTTTATGCTATGGATCTTTATACCATATCAAATAGAGGAATTAGTCTTTGTGTTTGCAAAACTTTAACAATTGGTGTTTTATCAAAGCAAAAAAAAAAAAAAANAAAAAAAAAAAAAACAAATAAATCAGTAATTAAATTGTAAAATACATTATTTTTGTTGACAGCTTGACTAATGAATTAAAGGGCCATACCACCCATTTAGCATGTTTGAGCCTAATATATTCAATTTTCATACATGTTATGTCTGACAATCATTTCCCAAAGGATAAAACCATATTTCAGCTTTCCTGATATTTTCAAAATCTCTTAATCTTTCAAAATTAAATATTCAAGTGATACACCCACCTTAAAAATCCATGTTTCTCCTGCTAATAGTTACACAGCCTTATGAAGTCACGGTCCTTTAAATTTTTCCATAAACGCAGGTCTTCTTTTGGGACTATATTCTCTGGTGGAGGCATACATTCACTCCACACTTTTTATTGCACTTAAATGCTAAAATTACATAACTTCTAAAAAAAACCTGAATACACATCTTGTTGGCGATGATGATTACCTATCCCAAGAACGTTTCAAGTATCAACAAGTTGATTTTAATAGCAGAATGAACTGAAACCAATGGAGGTCTGGAAGGTAGGAAAAACATTTTTAATTTATCGTTCCAGTAGTATGCTTTGGGAATGATTGTCAGTAACATAACATGTGTGAAAATTGAATATATTAGGCTCAAACATGCAAAATGGGTGGTAAGGTCCTTTAACAATCCCAGAGTAGTACCGCGTCTTCCTGTTTTGATTATGTGGGTCCTGTCTTAAGGTTTTTCTGACCAATGAGGAGAGCAAGCACACTCACATGGCTTTTGCTGATATCTTTTGGCGTGCTTTGACCTTTTTGTTTTTTTCTGTGTGAAACCAAACTGAACCAACTGATAAATGTAGCAAAAGTAATTTCATCCCTGATTGGGAACAAAACAATCAAACTTCTGGTCTGATCTTATAGACTCCTCACTAATGGATTTTGTGCTGTATGCAGAATTGTATATGATGCTGTACATACATAAACCAGCGTGTTGTGCATTAGTATAAAAGCCGACTGTCTCATCCTTCTGACTGTGAGTCCAATGGAGAGCCTTTAACTGAACCTGGAGTAGACAGCATGGATTCACACACACACAGGAAGCAAAACGCTCCCTGCTGTCTCATGCAGCTGCTCAGCTGTCTGCTAAAGGCTTCCAGAGAGAGAGAGAGAGCGAGAGAGAGAGATAGCGAGAGAGAAAATTGTTCTCCTTTACTCTGTCACACACCTCTGCTGTCCACCCTCTTAACAAAAGAACACAAGCATCATTCCTAACACAGAGTTTGATCTGCTGAAGTTTTCCAAGTGTTTTGTTGCAACTTGTTCTCTCTGTTTGTAAAACAAAATTCCTCTCCTGTTTGTGATTCTGAGCTGTGTGTGTGTGTGTGTGTGTGTGTGTGTGTGTGTGTGTGTGTGTGTNTCCTCCCGCTCACTCACATCCAGACACCTCATTCTGGGCGAATTGAACACCCCCATAGCGTTCTGCAGCAGCACGCTTCAGGTCTTCACGGAAACCAGAGTCTTGGCGAAGCAGGCAGTCCGCTGCCACAGCGGAATTCCAATACCCAGAATTCCCGGTTGCAGACTGATGGCTTGTTTGGTCTGGGAGGCCCGGGACCACATGGAGGAGAGGGAGCTGATCATTCACTAGATGTGAGTGGCAACCTGCATGTGATGTGTTGGTGATGTGTTTAGTTTTACATACATTTTCAGACTAAATGATTTGAATGTAACTTAAAGGACCATACCACGTATTTTGTGTGTTTGAGCCTAATGTATTCAACTTTCATACACTTTACATTACTCACAGTCATTTCCCAAAGGATAAAATCATATTTCAGCTTTCCTGATATTTTGTAAAATCTCTTAATCTTTCAAAATCAAATATTCAAGTGATACACCCACCTTAAAAATCCATGTTTCTTCGTTTAAATTTTTCTATAAATGCAGGTCTTATTTTGGGACTATATTCCCTGGTGGAGACATACATTCACTTTGCTTTTTATTGCTCTTAAACACTAAAATTACATGACTTCTAAAAAGAACCCTGAATACACGTCTTGTTGGTGATGATGGATTACCTATCCCAAGAATGTTTCTAGTATCAATATGTTGATTTAATAGCAGAATGAACTGAAACCAATGGAGGTCTGGAAGGTAGGAAAAACATTTTTAATTCACCGTTCCAGTAGTATGCTTTGGGAAATGATTGTCAGTAATGTTATGTGTATGAAAATAGAATATATTAGGCTCAAACATACAAAATGGAAGGTATGGTCCTTTAATTTAAGAAAACAAACATTACAGCACACATGTTCTAAGAAACATACAACAATACAGCCCTCTACTCTCACTCAGTATGTATAGCAACTCTACAATACGTCATTCTCCAAACCCAAGTCTGAATTTTTAGTTTTGATATGACGAGAGAGAAACCTGGCTTGGATTGACAGATTTCTGTCACCGTGTGCGAGGTTTTGATCAGAGGATTTAAACTCTCTTCTCTTTCATCGTCATCAAGCTTCTTCCTGAGCTGACCAACCCAGACGAGCTGCTGTCGTACCTGGGCCCCCCCGACCTCCCCAACAACAGCAGCGATGACCTGCTCTCTCTGTTTGAGAACAACTGATGAGCCGCTCACATTCCCCCATCTTCCAGTCCGCTCTCCGCTTCTGTGTGTGCGTGAGCCCGGCTTATGTCAGTTTAGGATGTCACCACTGTTAGCCATTACCTGTGTGTGTGTGTGTGTGTGTGCTCTCCCAACATCTTGTGTTTTTGTCATTTTGCTCTGCTGTGCACAACAGAGTATACAGGTGTGTGTTCTCTCCACAACACGCTTCACATGTGAGCGCTGGTTATTGTAAGTATGAAGGTTATGGCTGCTTACATGTGATCAGTGGTGAGTTTGCTCTGCACTGAGCAGCCCCATTTTTTTTTTTTTTTTTTTTNTTTTTTTTTTTTTTTTTTTAAGAAGTTGATTGGTGGAGCTCAACCTCTCTGTGGCGCCACTTAAAGTGATGCACACTGCTCAGATTCTCCGCTTTGCCGCTATGCTCAAAGGTCAGTCAAATTCAACTTTGACCCATTGACCAAACAAGAAAAAAGCTTTAAGTAAAATGAAATAATGAAGAAGCTTGTTAGCGGAGAACAATAACACGACACAAAAGTAAAACTGTACCATGATCTGAACCAGAATTAAAAAAGAAGCAATGCGCGGTGAAATGTCAGCAGCCAGAGCTTGTAAACTGGAATGTTGTTTATGCTGGTACACACGTACACACACACACACACACACACACACACACACACACACACATACATATATATATACACAGAGAGAGAGGGGTATACGACAGGCCAGAAGTTTGAGGCCACCCCCAGATTAAAAAAAAAAAATCATCAGTACACTGTTTGTTTTACAATTTATTGCACAGGAAATGACAAAAATATATAAAGTCAATGTAACTAATTAGTTTTCAAGAAGAATGAGTCACATCAAAGCTCTCTGAAGTCATTTCAGGCTCAGACTTTGGCTTCGTCAAAGTAACCTCCTCTGACCAAGTCAAAATTGTAAAATCTTTTGCTTCTCTTTTGAATGGATGTAATTTTGGAATAAATTTGATGAATGTTTTGGATCGTTTCCTGTTGGAGAATGAAATTCTGACCAATAATTCATAAACCGGATAGAATCGTGTCTTTGAAGGATGGAATGTAATTCTCTTTCTTTATAATTCCTTTAACTTGGACCAAGTCTCCAGATCTCTCTCTCTCTCCCCCCTCAGCATTACTGACCCCCCCCATGNGGAGTTGGAACGCAACAGGAGTGCTGCACTAATACAGACTGATGCCTTCATGAAAAATCATTTCTGTAGCCAGAGTGGCTACAGAATGTGCTGCTGTTGACTAATTCTTCTTGAAAACTAATTAGTTACGTTTACGTTATACATTTTTGTCATTTCCTGTGCAATAAATTGTAAAACAGTGTATTGATGATTTTTTTTTTTTTTTTTTAAATCTGGGGGTGGCCTCAAACTTCTGGCCTGTAGTGTGTTTGTGTGTCTATATATCTATATATATATAGATATCTATATATATATAGATATATATATCTATATATATATCTATATATATATATAGATATCTATATATAGATATCCTGCCATAAGTGGCCGTAGAGTGGAGCATATGCTGCCGCCGCGGCTGGAGCATATCCTGCCACGCACACTACTTTTTTTTACCGGCACAGCTCAATTCAGGAACCGCTCATCCAAACAACTTCACACACAACACTGCACGTCCTTGGGTCCTGAACAATAAACCTGCTGAAATTTCAATTTCATGCAGCACCGGGTTCTAGAGATAATGGTGCCATGAACAATCAGACAGATTTCTGGCTTTACATGTATATGTTTGTATATGAAGCTAGTTAAATGTTACTGTTGGTTTTGGGTCAGCACTCTGCTCTGTGCTGAATAAGGTGTGGAGCGTCAGGTGTGCAGGCAGCGCGTTGAGCCACACAAATTCGCGACTACAGCACAATTTTACCGCTGATCATGTGGGAGCAGCCAAATACAGACACAGACTCTGCAGACCAGCAAATGAAAGTAGAGCACAAGTCACAGGCTGAAGGAGCTGTATTTATACTAGTACTTGGAACTGAAGGTTAATGTAAACCGGCATGTGTTTTAAGGAATTAAAACACATTTTCCTGTACATATGTAAGACTGAGAAACAAGACAAATTCATTACACAATAAACAAAGAAAAACAAAGACCAGCCGATGGAGAAGAGTCGGTACAAGTAGATATTTGCTACATGAAGTTGGGGGTTGACATTAATTGCAACATGACATCCTTTAGCACTGTGAAATATGAAACAATCCTCTGTGTTGCTTTGATGCTCTTTGGGTTTTTACTGTAAATGAGTACAGTGGTTGGTTGTGGCATTTTTTGCCATTTGAAAGATATTTGTATGTTTATAAATTGTTGGACATGTATAACCCATCACGACTCGGGTTTATGTACTGTATAATCAGCTGTTTTCATTAGAGAACGTGTGCGTATCAAATGTTAATCATGGTAATATTAATGTTATTAGTTGGATAATGGGTAATTGTTGGCATTGTATACATACATTAGAAAATAATGAAGCATTTGTAAAAATGTTAGATCATACAAATGAAAGTATGATTGAAAAAAAGGTCAGCTGACATTGATTCAATGTAAAGTTTGAAATTTTTCCAATGCCACTTTTTAAAGCTGACGTTTTCTATGAATGTTTTGTTTTCCTTTGTGGTTCCTTGACCACGTATGAAACACAGCAATGGTTTATTTGGAATTATGGACTATTTACCTGCAAATTAGCTCAAAAATGTTTTTCTAAATATGTAAGCTATTCCTCTTATTTTGTAAGTAAAACATTGTGATTGATATTATTTTTTATTTATTTTTTAATCATAATTGTCATTGTACCAATTATATCAGAGTTGCTTTGCCTCTCCTGAAATTCAGAATCAGAATAAAAGTCATTTTATTTGCCAGTTATAATGGATATGTCAGAATTTGAGTCAGTGGTTCTGCTGTACTGTAATTGATCGCGCACATCGGGACATGCACGGAGATGCAGTGAGCCTGGTCATTAAGCTTCATTATTAATTGATCAGACTGGAAACTCTGACATCAATAAACATTAGATGAGTCAGTTTGCTCTTCCACAGGACGCACAGACGGCTTTAATGGTTTTATTCCACTTCAGCAATGATCAAAACACAACCATGATTTCTGTAATGTGCAGCTTTCATTTCTGAAATCTCAAACTGAAAGCTGTCGGATGGATGGATGCATGGACTAATGATGGATGGATATATGGATGGTAGATGAATGAATGATTGATGGATAGATGAAAGGATAAATGGATGATGATATAGATGGATGGATAAATGGTGGCTGAATAATGGATGGATAGATGAATGGATGAATGGATGATGTATGGATGATTGGATGATGATAAATGATGGATTGATGATGGATGGATGATGGATGGTGATAGATGAATGAATGATGGATAGATGAATGGGTGATAGAAGGATAGATGGTGGATGATGGACAGATGGATTGATGGATGGATGTGATGAGATGTATGGATGGTGGATTGATGAATGAATGATGGAGGATAGATGGATGTGGATAGATGAATGGATGATAGATGGATGATGGATAGATGAATAGATGATGGATGGATGCATTAATGCTCAGATTTGGTATCGTTTTAGTCAGAAGTTCTTTAGTTAGAATATTTCGGGTGAGTTGGATTTCTACACTTACACTCCCCCTTTAAGTTTTATTAATATAAAATAACACAAACATATTATTTTATATTATTTTATGAATATAAACGTTTAAAAGTATAATTATTATACGTTTATATTCATAAAATAATAAAATAATACGTTTGTGTTCCACTAAGCGGTTTGCTGTATAGCTCACCTACAAACTGACAGGTCACCACTCCCCCCACCTTCATCCTCATTGGTCCATTTTGAGATTCATGGGGATGTGATTGGCTCTCAGGGGCGCTGACGTCACCAGCGCATGGAGCCATATATATATAAAGGAAGAGCCCTAAATAGCTCCGGTGCATCCTGCGCGTTATCTTTATTTGCTGAAATTATCTCCCTTTTCATCAGAATCACCGTTAAACGCTTCTAAAAACATGGGAAACCCCCGAGTTTTCTTTGACATCACCATAGATGGCGCTAACGCCGGCAGGATTGTGATGGAGGTNACCCCCGAGTTTTCTTTGACATCACCATAGATGGCGCTAACGCCGGCAGGATTGTGATGGAGGTAAGAGCGTTTATTACCAGGTTATGACTGGTTATGTTACATATCAGCTGCAGGTTATGCCGTAGGCCTGCAGCTCACACACACACACACACACACACACACACACACATATGCAACTGTCCGCTTCTGTCCTGCAGCTTTTATCAGGCTTCATCTCATTTTCTTCGATGTATTTTTGTTCCAGGAAACAGGTTTTGGTAATTGAATGACTTGTTTGCACATATCTATATTAAAATAAATTAAATCATATGCGTTTCGTAAATGATTCGGATGGACGGTAGCACCTTTACCTAGTAATATATCGATGGCAGATTTTCTGTTTCTGTGTACCTGGTGTTCATCTTGATGTAATTTTTGCAGGCATCACTCTGCATGCACGCACACACACACACACACACGTTCTGTCTGAGACTAATGGATGTGTGTTTTGTAGCTTTATGCTGATGTGGTGCCAAAGACTGCAGGTAAGATCAAAGCACAGTCAGACATGTTTATCATTTTATTCTCACATTAATCTAATTTTGCTATTCAGGATTCTGAGTTTTAATGAAGTTTTACTCTTTAGTCTTCTTACTTATTTTATTTGTCTATTTATTCCTTTAGACATGTCTGTTTAATTCATATACATTTATTCAATTAACCTAAAAATGCTACTACTACTACTACAACTACTACTATTACCACTGCTACTACTATTACTACCACTACTACTACTACTACTACTACTACTACTATTACCAGTGCTACTACGACTAATATTACTGCTACTACTACTACTACTACTACTCCTACTTTTACTTCTACTACTATTACTAATACTACTACTACTACTAGTGCTGCTGCTGCTACTATTATTACTGCTACCACTATTACTACTCTTACTACTACTGCTACTAAAAGAATGACTATTACTGGTTGTTCTGATGATAATAATAATTCCTTCCTTAATTCCCAGCAAATCTTATTTCCTGGGAATGTCCTGGAATTAATCCTCACTTGTTAGAGGTGCTGGCATATATTTTCCTAATATTAAAAAAAAAAAAAAAAAAAAGATTCATATGCCAATCATGGCATATACCACGACTGGATCATGCAGACAGATGAAAAAAAAAAGATTGTGTGAATGGTGCCATCATAACCAACAAAGTACTGTACATCTAACTTTAGCAAGAAAAACTCAGTGAAAAGTGAATTTTGCCTCTAGAACGTGTAAAAGGTCAAAGAAAGAAGATGTTTACAAAAATGTCCTAAAATATTAATTCAGGGATATTAATAATGCTGTACATTTTTGGACTTGCTTTCGAGTTTTTAATGAAGTCAATCAAAGACTTTATATTCAAACCAAAAAAATCTGAGGTAAATTATTGCTAATACATATGTTTTATATTTCTATTTTTGTATTTTTTATATATTCATATATTTATTTATATTTATTTTTTTTAATTTTTAGTTTTAGCCTATTACATGCGCTTTTGCAATGTCTATTTTGCAGAGAATTTCCGTGCTTTGTGCACTGGAGAGAAAGGTTTTGGCTACAAGGGTTCAACGTTTCACCGTATCATTCCTAAATTCATGTGCCAGGTACTGTGAAGAAATCTGTCCTGCTTGCTTGTTTTTTTGTTGTTTTTTTTTTTTACAACTATTTAAAGTCATTTAATCAATTATGTTTCTGGTTGGTTTTCTTTCAGGGTGGAGATTTCACCAACCACAACGGAACTGGAGGCAAATCTATCTATGGGGAGAAGTTTGCTGATGAGAACTTCCAGTTGAAGCATAAGGGCATGGGAACGCTGTCCATGGCTAATGCTGGCCCCAACACCAACGGCTCCCAGTTCTTCATCTGCACAGCTGCAACTGACTGGTGATTAACATCCTATCAGTAAACATAACCAGACATAATATTTGTATTTTTTTGTTTCCATATTGGTAATTTATTACTAAATATACCCACCTGCTGTTTGTCTTGTAGCCATAGTTGTTTGTTACTGTATGTCAGTATAATAAGTGTCTGCTGACCCACACACACATTTCTTGAATGTGAAATCATGTTTAGTAAAAGTAAATCTGATTCTGTTCAGACTTTTGGTGATTGATCCTCAATGGAAGAAAAATAGGGTCATAAAGATCTGAATTTAAATCAATACTGAATTTAAAGGACCATACCATCCATTTTGCATGTTTGAGCCTAATATATTCAATTTTCATACATGTTACGTTACTGACAATCATTTCCCTTTTTTTTTTTCCTTTTTTTTTTAAATGTTTTTCCAACCTTCCAGCTGCCATTGGTTACAGTTCATTCTGCTATTAAAATCAACTTGTTGATTCTTGACATGTTCTTGGGATAGGTAATCCATCATCACCAACAAGACATGTATTCAGGTTTTTTTTTTTTTGTAGCAGTTTCATAATTTTAGCATTTAAGTGCAATAAAAAGCGCAGAGTGAATGTATGCCTCCACCGGGGAATATAGTCCCAAAAGGAGACCTGTGTTTATTGAAAAATTTAAATGACCATGACTTCATAAGGCTGTGTAACTATTAGCAGGTGAAATCAATTTTTAAGGTGGGTGTATCACTTAAATATTTGATTTTGAAACATTAAGAGATTTTACAAAATATCAGGAAAGCTGAAATATGGTTTTATCCTTTGGGAAATGATTGTCAGTAATGTTACATGTATGAAAATTTAATATATTAGGCTCAAACATGCAAAATGGTCGGTATGGTCCTTTAAAGCCACAAATTCAGATCTCAAAATTCAAGTTGTGTATATTCCAAATGCAGTATGCAGGTTGCTTAAAATCAGTTTGAAAAAATTCAGATTAAAAAATTGCAGATTGGAAAAAATCAGACTGAAAATATTCAGAAGAATATTCATTAGAAAATATTTATATGCAGCTTTATTAGACATTAACATTGTTCGAATGGCTACTCCATCTTCTATGTGTGAAATTACGGCAGAATGCAAGCTGATAGGCCAGAGGTAGAATCGATTGCAGCCTGATTTGACTGCCCATCCTTGGTATCCCGATGTTCTACTTGAATTGTTTCAAACTGAATTGTTTCAAACTGAATTTGGTTAACCTGAATATTGCATTTTCAATATATGCAACTTGAATTTTGAGAAGTGAATTTGTGGCTTTAAATTCATCGTTGATATAAATTCAGATCTTTATGACCCTTTTTTTCTTCCGTACTCTGCAGGCTGAACGGGAAGCACGTGGTGTTTGGTAACGTGGTGGAGGGCATTGACGTCGTCCAGGCGATGGAGAAGCACGGCACGAAGAGCGGCACCTGCAAAGCCAAGGTGGTTATCGCTGACTGTGGTGAACTGGAATAATCTCCGAATATTAAAACATCTAAGAAACCCATATTGTCCTGTCAGATGACCTGACACATGTAAGATTACATGTATCTGCAGTATCGGAAGAAAAACATCCACAGAACCTTTACTTTCTCCTCTAAAACTTTAAATGTCTCTAAATGTCTCGACATTTGCTAATATTTTGTATGTATCTAAGGTACAAAATTATTTAGTTCCTTTCAAACACTGTTAGGACCATATTTGTTAACAAAATTTGAATAAAAGGATGGTGAGTTAAATTAAACTGTCTGGCTTCTAATATCTTTGTTTTAAGCAGCTACAGGTTTTTTTTTTTTCTTTTTTAAATGGAGCTGAGATTTGTTTTGTGTTTGTAAAATATCACCAGAAATATAAGTGATTTTTTTTTCATTGGCTAACACAAATAAAAATTATTTCAATGATTAATCAGAAATGTAAAAATTGATTAATGCCAAAGAGATTAAAATAGGTGATCGTTTAATAAGCTTTTTTTTTTTTTGTAGGGGAAAAGGAAAAAAAATAGTAAGCAGTTTGTGACAGATTTGTCCACTAGAGGTCAGTAAGAGCATCGATGTCTGTTTCGCCTGGACTTGCAGACATTCTCATACTCCAAGGAATGCTGTCAGATTTGCAATTTTTACACGCTTGGCTATGAAACCGGAACATCTTTAAAATAAATAATCCTGCTTTTGTACATGTTTAAATGCTAAATGAAGTCTCAGCACTCTTGAAACAGACCACATCAGTCGTTCTCAAACGGTGCTACAAGAAGCTGGTAGTACGCAAAACGACCATGAAATATCCTGCAGAGAGTCAAAACCAAGAATCTTAACCGTATTGTGGCAAATTGTTCACAAATAAAATTGTTGAGCTGAAAACAGCAGAACTTGTCCTATATGCACACCACATGCTAGTTTTATGTGTAACTTCTCACTCTGATACATACTAAACAGACACACCAGTGGAGACCAAAGAGAAGATCCATTTCCTCTGTCTGTCTCTTGTCTTTGTCAGTAAAATGCAAACGTGATTTTTGTTATACTTGATTACCTGGTTCAAAACGTTTAAAGGACCATACCGGCCATTTTGCATGTTTGAGCCTAATACATTCAAGTTCATACATGTAACATTACTGACAACCATTTCCCAAAGCATACTACTGGAACGGCAAATTAAAAATGTTTTTCCTACCTTCCAGACCTCCACTGGTTTCAGTTCATTCTGGTACGCTATTAAAATCAACTTGTTGATACTTGAAACGTTCTTGGGATAGGTAATCCATCATCACCAACAAGATGTGTATTCAGGGTTTTTTTTTTTCGAAGCTACATAATTTTAACATTTTAAGCACAATAAAAAGTGCAGAATAGTCTGAAAATGCTTCCTAATGGTGCATTCAAGTGCTGTAGTGAAGAACTAACAACAGGAAGCATTTTTATTTTCCTCATGGAAAAGATATATTGATGATGTTTTTCTGCTTTGGCAAGGCTGTGGGTTGGCTGGAGGGATTTGTGCTCCATCTATGAATCTATGACTCCAACAATAGAGTTCAAGATGGAGACAAAAAAAAAAAAAAAAAAAANAAAAAAAAAAAAAAAAAAAATAGAAGGGAAATTCCAGTTTTGGACACATGGGTAAAACTCTGGCAGGTTGACAACCAGCCTGCACACAAAGCCAGCTGACAGAAATAGTCTCCTACATACCAGCTCTGAAGAGGGGTTTTCCCTATTCCCAGTTCCTCAGCTTGAAAAGGACATGTTCTGACCTAACAAATTTAGAAAAAGGCTAAAATTGTGTATCAGATGTTCTGTGACAGAGGATATCTGGAACAATGGCTGGAAGATGCCTTACAAAAGGTGTCTGATGGGATCAAATAAAGACAAAGATTCAGTCACTTGTGCCACCACCTACATGCCTTTCAGTGAGGAGGGAAGAGGGATTACTGAGAGACGCTGGCATGTCCTGAGCACAGATCTGCTTGGAAAACAGTTTTTTAAAGAGCCTCCTCTCTTTTCACATTAGAGCTCAAAGTATCAGAGACAACATTGTGACGCTGACTCTCATATTCCTCAGAACAATAACTACAGGCTGCCTGGACAATATGAAAAGGTTGTTTCTATGTTGTAAATGTGCAGCTTGTCCCCATGCAGAGCGCACAGACATTTTCATGAGCTCGGTCACATACAAGGAAAATAAGTTGAAACACTTTGCCACCTGTAATTCCCCAAAATGTGATCTTTTTGTTGATGTGTACCTGTGGCCTGCAGCAGGGAAGACTGAAGACCTGTTAAAACTCATATCATTGAATTAGGAGAAGGGATGAAAAATCTGTAATATCTACAAATTTCATGGATGTCCATCCATCCATCCATCCATCCATCCATACCCACTTATCCTAAGTGGGGCAGGGGGCTGGAGCGTGTGTGTGTGTGTGTGTGTGTGTGTGTGTGTGTGTGGATCTCTCATTTGCTGCCATTTGAGCTGATTTTTCCCATATAGAATGAATGGGAGCCAATTCAAATATTTTTTATCTCAAAAACCATAAGAGCTACAGCAACCAAACTTAGCAGATAGATTCAAACTGTCACCCACTACTCTGTAAAATAAAATGACAAATGTCGACCTGATGGTGGCGCTGTGATAACCACTTTTACTTTTTGGCTTATAACTGTTTTATTTCTTTGTCTTCTTACTCTCCTTCTTTCACTACATGCTCGTGATTCAACACAGGAAGATCCGGGCAAGAGGCAAGCACACATTACATTTTCTTTAGAAAATGTAGACATTTCTGGTTTGTTGTATAAAACACTTCAGAGTTTTGATTCGTAAAAGGATAAACATACAAATAATACTTATTTACATATGTATTAGTTGCTGTGGTGTTTAATCTCTGATTCAGTACAGAATTTATCAAAACACAGTTATTAATGTTCACATTGATTCACAATAAAAACATCGAAAGAAAAAGCCTAAAACTCAACTTGACGGACGCAGATTAAGGCATCAGCATCTCCTTTGCCATTTTCTTCAGAGTGATACAAAAAAACGAATCAAACATTTCAAGTTTCCCTGCAAAAAAAAGTTCTGTAACAAAATGAAGAGAATATAAAGAGGAACTGACATCAACAATCACTTCACATTAAAGCTCAAACACAAAGCATACAGAGTCACAAACACAAAGCATACAGAGTCACAAACACAAAGCATACAGCAAAAGAGATGAAGATCAGAGTGTCGGAGAGGCCAGAAAAGAATCATTAGCATCTTTTTATAAACATGTTTAATCCTTTTTACTCTTCACTCAATTTGTTTTATTTGCTGCTTTAAAACTGCACTGGAACTGATTCTTGACTGGACAGAACAACAAATTTGGTTTGTGAAGCAACAAAGAAAGCCTCAAAAATGCTGAAACACGAGTGTGAAGGACTGACTGACAAATGATCACATGACAGTAACGTCTGGCAGAATTTCTAGAATCAAGTGAAGAAAAAAAATAATTTTCAAAATTTAATTTCTAGAATCAATGAAACTTTTTTTGTCTTTTTTCGGGGGGNCAATTTTTCTAGAAATATTTTTCCTGTTTTCTTTGAGACTTTCTTTTACTGTCTATAACTTTCTAGAATCAAGGACGAAACCAAGAATTTTTAAGAATCAATAATTTTAGATGTTCTATTTCTAATTTATTTTCTATTTTTAATCTACATTTTTCTTCTAGGATTTATTTCTAGAATTTCTTCTCTCATGCGTTAGATTTCTTTCTAGAATCAAACAAGAAGCAAGTAGAAAATTGGCAAATCTGGTAGAAGTCTTAAAGGACCATACCGGCCATTTTGCATGTTTGAGCCTAATATATTCAATTTTCATATGTGTGTTCATACATGTCTGTGTTATGTTACCTACAACCATTTCCCAAAGGATAAAACCATATTTCAGCTTTCCTGATATTTAGCAAAATCTCTTAATCTTTCAAAATCAAATATTCAAGTGATACACCCACCTTAAAAATCCATGTTTCTCCTGCTAATAGTTACACAGCCTTATGAAGTCACGGTCCTTTAAATTTTTCTATAAACACAGGTCTTCTTTTGGGACTATATTCCCCGGTGGAGGCATACATTCACTCCATGCATTTTGTTGCCTTAAACATTAAAATTACATAACTTCTAAAAAAAAACAAAACAAACAAACTATAATACACATCTTATTCATGATGATGAATTACTGTTTCAAGTATCAACAAGTTGATTTTAATAGAGAATCAACTGAAACAGTGGAGGTCTGGAAGGTAGGAAAAACATTTTTAATTCACCGTTCCAGTAGTATGCTCTTTGGGAAATGATTGTCAGTAACGTTACATGTATGAAAATTGAATATGTTAGGCTCAAACATACAAAATGGCCGGTATGGTCCTTTAAGATTTTCATATGCCAAAATTTGTCATCCAGTCTAGCAGCTTTTGGGCACCAAATTAAAACCAAACTGACTGAAAAGTAAAACTACTTTCTAAACCTCTAAACGAAGTGAATGGAGGGAAAATGGCAGATTCTGCTTTCACCAGGACGTTGTGATACGTTACAACATTAAGGTACATAAAGTCTTTTTTCTGACACCATATGAGATCTGTGATGCTTCTGGACCAGTAACTTCACTTCTTCACACCTCCATGGTGAATATGCCAATTCCAAATATTCAAGATGTTATAAAAACATCCCTATGTTATAGAGATATGATGCGCCTCCTTGGCTCACCATTTGGTCATTAATCAGCCATCAACAGTGAAAACAGAAAAATTTGAAAAACATATTCCTGCAGCAGCAATGTTGTCGCGTTCTGACTGTTTGCAGCTTCATCTGGTTTCCAAAACTGCGATTGGATGAAACTATTTAACTATTGAAAAGCCACAGATGAGCTGTCTCGCTGCTTTTTCCTCACTGCATGTAACCATGGTGTCAAAGAGTGGAAACAGCACGCATCACAAAAATGATCCTTGAGGTATTCGGTAACAAAGAGGAGAATTTTTAAAACGCTGGTTCAGATTCCAGCACTGATTTTCACTAAATCACAAGCCTCACTTACAACACGTACACAGAACAGCACATTTCCACACATTTCCACAGCTCCTCCGCTCAGCCAGGCAGTCGGTAGCTTTTGCAATGGCACATTTGTGGTATCATCACACGGCACATTGACTCAAAATATTCCTACACCACCACGTTTAGTGTTATTTTCTGGATGGCTAACAGTCACCAGAAAGTTTTAGTGTTACACCAGACTGGATGTTAAAGGATCATAGGCGATCGTGCATGTTTAAAGGCCCATACCATGCATTTTGCTTGTTTGAACCTAATATATTCAATTTTCATACATGTTACGTTACTGACAATCATTTCCCAAAGGATAAAACCGTATTGCAGTTTTCCTTGGGAGATATTTTCAAAATCTCTTAATCGTTTAAATATTCAAGCGATACACCCACCTTAAAAATCCATATTTCACCTGCTAATAGTGATGCAGCCTTATGAAGTCATGGTCATTTAAATTTTTCCAAACTCAGGTCTTCTTTTGGGATTATATTCCCTGGTGGAGGCATACATTCACTCCACGCTTTTTATTGCGCTTAAACGCTAAAATTATGAAACTTCTAAAAAAAAACCTGAATACACGTCTTGATGGTGATGATGGATTACCTATCCCAAGAACGTTTCAAGTATCAACAAGTTGATTTTAATAGCAGAATGAACTGAAACCAATGGTGGTCTGGAAGGTAGGAAAAACATTTTTAATTCACTGTTCCAGTAGTATGCTTTGGGAGATGATTGTCAGTAACGTAACATGTATGAAAATTGAATATATTAGGCTCAAACATGCAAAATGGGTGATATGGTCCTTTAAGTCCAATATATACAATCCACAAGTAACTTTATTTAACCAATCCAACACAGAACTGCACAGAAAAAAATGTGTGTCTCTGCCAGGAAATATATAGTCCCAGGAGAAGATGACTTTTATCGAGAAATTAAAATGACCGTGCTTCAACAAAGGTGTGTGTATCACCTAAATGTTTGATTTTGAAACATTATGGTATTTGAAAAAATAACAGTAAAACTAAAATATTTTGGAAATCAGTTGTCAGTAACATAAGATATACGCAGGTCATATATATTGGACTCAGACATACATGATCGCCGGTATGGTCCTTTAAGTAAAAGACTCTCTTTGTAGTCTACAGCATGGATTTCATACAAGTTATGCCGATATAAATAAAGACGGAATGTGATTATCAATATTTCTAATACGTTTGATTAAACAATATATTGACGTTGCAGCATTATACTGAATATGCTCCGATTCACAAACTCGTCACAGATAATAATTGTGTACAGATTGTGACAATATTACAATACTTATCAACAGGCTACATATGTGTGCTGGTTCAGACCTGAACTACAAGTACTGTGTGAGTTGTTTAGGGCACTTAATGATGCTTAACTTACCGAATGTAAGAAGTAAGTTGAGGGAAGACCTGCAGGAACTGAAACCAAAGACCCTCTCAGTCAGTCTGACATCTGGTTTGAATGATCGCAGAGATTACAGCAATCAGGGCTGGAGATGGTGATTTGAGGGCCTGAGACAAAGTCAAGCATGGCCCTGATCCATTACAGTCCCTCTGTCTGACACAAAAACCTTCAGGCTGCAGCAAATTACTGTGTGATCAGATGAAACCTGTTAAATATAAAAGTATTGGTCCTCATGGTGTTATCAGAGGCGTTTAGAGGCAGTGGTAACAGCAAAAACAAGCTAGAAAAATCTCCATCTTTGCCAGTTTGGGTCCTAAAGTCTGCAAACACCATGGGACAAATACACGTTTCCAATTATTTTCCAATTGACAATGAATAATAACACTGAAACAGTGGAATCTGCTCTGGGATCGAGTGGAGTTTTCTGACCCCCTCAGCAGGATGCGAGAAAAATACATCTTGAACCTAACCGTGGTATTATGATGGATATTTTGTGATAGATCAGAATCTGCTGATGATAAACTTTGTCAGCAAAGCTTCGGTTCTCCTCTGAATTATGCTCAACTGTGTTATTTTTTTTTTTCATTTCTTATCTCTTACAGTTGGTGCAATGGTACGAAAGAACACGTTTGATTCCAGCTGGAATGCTGTTAAGTTGAAACGGTGCAGGGAATGTGCTTGATATTCCTTTCTGTGGCCTCTCTGGTTGAAGGACCCACTGATCCATCAAAAGTTTCAGTGTATCTCAGAGTTTCATCCTCATTTATAGTAGGAAATCTTAATTGGAGGAGATTTATGAATATGAGTTTCAAATGAGAACTTTGGGACTTTATTGTTCTAGCTGCTGTAGAGTCTGAACATAAAGCATCAGTAATGGTATCAGTTCCACATCATCAGACCCTCACATCACCTCAGAAACC
Source organism: Lucifuga dentata (assembly GCA_014773175.1). NCBI lineage: Eukaryota > Metazoa > Chordata > Actinopteri > Ophidiiformes > Bythitidae > Lucifuga > Lucifuga dentata. The sequence continues at coordinate 186,019 of VXCM01001812.1, forward strand.
TACGGGATGCTCATAACCACGAAGCACAGCGGCTGCATCGCCTCCCTCAGTGTGAGCGGAGAATACCTGCTGGCCGTGGCGTGGCCCGAGGCTTCTCTCAGCTCTGCGGTGTCGTCTTGCGGCTCTCTCNACCTGCTGGCCGTGGCGTGGCCCGAGGCTTCTCTCAGCTCTGCGGTGTCGTCTTGCGGCTCTCTCTCAGGATGCTGTCCAGACCGTTGAGCTGACGCAGGAAGCCTCGGTTCGGAGTGACGCCTCTGTGATCTTTCACCGTTTTAATGGCCTCCACCAGGGTCAGGTTCTGTCTGATCATCAGGTAGGCGAGCACCAGTGTGGCTGAGCGGCTGACTCCCACGGTGCAATGCACCAGCACCTTACCTTCACACACATCACATACACTCCAGTCACTTAAATACAGTATACCATCATTTACTCATCATATCATATCATTATTTATTGTTCCTTATGAGATTACTGTAAAGCAAACCTGACGAAGCTTGTGGTGAAATGCACTGTTTGCAGTAGTTGCACTTGAGATCTAATAAATTTGATAAGTTAAAGAAGATATAAGGCCTCTTGGTCCTTTTCATAACCAGCTTGAAGTACATTTCAGAGTACTGGGACATTTTCAGGAGTACCTGAACTTCTCATAAATCTTCTGTACTTTACTGCAGAACAACGCAGAGGAAAACAATAGCAAAGGTGCAGCCGAGAGAATTAAATCGGGGGACCACATATTTATATATGTGTATTTATATACCGGTCTCCCACAAATTGTTCTACTCAGATATATTAATGTATTTATTTATATGTTAATTATTTACATGTTAATTTCCTTTGCTAAATTGAAAAGACTGAAATTCTGCATGTTTATTCCTCAATAAAAAAGAGAGATAAAAGCCAGTAACAGCCATAGTTTCCAATTTTATGTGTAAAATCTGACAGCCATCAGATCAGTGTCGTGCAGAAAAAAGTGTCATATTTTCCTGTGAAAGGCTGACAGTGGAACCCCTAAGAGGACATAGCAGGGGTGAAAAACATTAGAGGAAGGAAATAATAACGAGTCCTTTTGTGAGAACACAAAACTTTTTGCAAAATAATGAAAAAGTACTGTGTTATCTCGCAAAACTTTTATGAGATAATCCAAGTGACCCAAGCACCAACTGAATGTCTTCATATTTTAGTTCAAGCTCAAAGTAAAACTCGACAAATCGCTCTATTGTTGCCTAGCAACAGCGCATTAGAGAGTGACCTGGATATACTGTTGCACTTCTGCTCAGTGGCATTATCTTGCAATACTTTTGCGAGATCTCACAAAATATTTGCATTATAATGCAAAAGGACTATTTTGTTTCTTCCACACATTTTTCCAGAAGAAAAAACAAAAAACAAAAAAAAAAAAAANAAAAAAAAAAAAAAACAAAAAAAACAAGGGGGCATTATTTCAAGTTTTTAAACTCACAAATTTGCCAGTTTAAAAATTGGCAAATTTGCGAGTTTTTAAATCAGAAAAATAATAAGGGGGAATCAGCACCTCACATTGTGACTATGGCTGCAGTAATGACCTTATTAAATTATTCTTTTCCTTTGGATTTAGCAATAAAGAAAATTG